>JASDQU010103688.1:77805-94404 GCA_032191745.1 Picea mariana
TACTGACAAATTGTTTTGAATGAATGTAAATTGAAGAAATTGCAGGTAGAATGTTCTTGGACATGGCAGGGATGAAAGCCCATAAGAAAGACTGATATCTACAGCTGCATAGCCAACCATTATGAGCAGAAAGCTCATGCTTGGAAAATTTTGTTTTCCTGTATAAGAAAAAGATTTGACATTTATGATTGGAAATGGTTATAATGATATCTCATGATGACTGTATATGTATAATAGAGATGAGATGTTGGATATGCAAGCTGGAAAGCATGGAAAATCCTATTGTTGGGACATGAGAACCATGTGTTAATCCACAATCACCCTAGAATATGTTGTGGTGTGGTAACACACGCCAGAGAGTCGCCTCAGCTGTAAGACTCGATAAAGTCTCTAGAAATATTCTTGTGCAAGAAAGCCTTCGTCAAGCAAGATGGATTGCCTAAGGGATTGTATAGCAGAGAAGGGGATGTCTGAGCCTGGTCTTGGAAGGTGAGTGACCACAAGATGAGACTTTGATAGCTCTTGATTGGGGTCATGCACACAATGGGTATGTCAAAGAAAAACAATGAGCCAAGTTAACAAAACATCCATATGGATGCAGATCCATGAATCGCACAAATAAGTATTGGATTGGATTATGAAAATTTACTCTTACATTATGAGAAATAATGAGACTTTTATGCACAAATTGTGAACTGACATGCTCGCTAATTTGAAAAGTTATAGGAAAATGATGAATGTTGAAGATCTGGAAAAGTACTAGACTATAAGAGAAAAGAAGGTGATGTTGGAGAAACTAAATGACAAAGGAATGGAAGGAAGAAATTCCAATGGACTTGCTACAACTGGGGTTTTGGAAGCCACAACTATGAAACTTCCTGGCTGAGTGCATTGGATCCCTAGAGAGAAGTGGAACCGCCTGAGGGACTGCATGGCAGAGAAAAGGGGTTCATGTATTGGGGTTGTGCAGGGTTGAGAGGGAAGGAGATCTTGTTGGTTGGAACTATTGCTAGAAATATAAATTATGAAGATCATTATACATTTTTTGGGTCAGAATGCCTATGCATACATGTTTAATTTTAGGCCAGAGTTCCTACATACATAAGATTGGGATGGATTTCCTGTGTGGATTAAGGATAGAGGGCCTGGATTTTTGTTGGCATAGGGGCAGAGTCGGGGTTCAACACTAAAATAGCGCACCAACAAAACCCTAGATACCAACAATTTCGGCAACACCTATGAAGAATATGAAGTCTCACCTGAGGTATAGACATGGGTGGTTGCAGGACTCCAGTGTCTACAACCTTAGTTGGGAAACAAATATGTGATTGTAACACCTTAACAGAGAACTTAGCAATTATGATTCATCAATATTCAGTCTTAGTTTACAGCACAGCTAAACCCTAATAGAAGATCTGTGCATTATTCACATAGATTCAATGGACTCAAGAACTAAGCATACAAACATAGATCAAATCTAGTATTCATTCACATTATTTGACACTAAGATATCATATTAGATTCATCTATCATCTAAAATCGTACTAAGCATTGAATCACATAAAAAAAAGAGAAACCAAGAAGCACAAATCATTCACAACACAGGATATATCTGGTTCACCCCCACCCTGGGCATACTTCCACCAACTCTTCATCTTCTTTATTATCTTCGATCAATCTTCTTACATGAAAAAAGCCTCAAAATCAACTATGTAGAGGACAAAAGATCTGTGCACTTCACTAGATCCTCTTTCCTTGAGTTATAAAGAAAATCCTTCCATAGTCTCTTACAATCACTTGCACTTAGCTTTGCAAGCCTCACACAGTATGCACAAAGAAATTACCACTTAGCACTTAGCACACTGGCAACTGACTAGTCACTACTAGTCACTACCCACTACTTCTTACATCGCCTACACTTCTATTTATACATTACAAAATAGGCCTAAGCATGGGTAAACCCATGGGATGACATCCCATACCCATTACATAAGTGAAAAACCCAAAAATCCCTAAAAAGGGGTTGAGATCCCGCGATCTCTGCTTCTACTTGTGCTCTGCCTTTGATAGCCTGTCAAAGTCCCAAAAGTAGGTCAAACGTGACCAAGGATCCTCAAAACTTGGTCAAGGGCCAACAGGCCCCAACACTCATTTGTGATTCATCTCGAGTCACTATGCTCTGGTTAATTTTGCCTCAAAATCCTCGAGCTTGGCTCGAGCTACTTCAACCTGTTGTTGTGCCATGACCTCCTACTCAATGAACTCTTGGATTATTTCTTTGTTGACAGGTCCCTCTAAGTGTTGTTCAGCTGCAGTGACGAACTGCTCCAGTTCTTCTCCTTGGCCTTCGATCTCTACGAATAGTTGGCAAGCCTCATCATGTATTAGTTGAACCCTCTGGGTCACTTCCATGACTCTACTCTGAATGGTGTGGACCTGCTGTTGAGCAGTGCACTGTTCTTGGGATCGCTTCATCCTCTCAATGGCTAACGGGGGATTCAATTTCTCTTGTACTGTTTCTAATTGTTGCTTCACCTCCTAGAGTTGTGACTATAGTGCCTTCAATTCAATATCCTCGGTGAGTCACTCATAATTCTGGGCACTACGATCACTTAGTTGTTTACATTCCATGGTGAGGGTCTTGATTCTTTCAACTTCACTTCAAGAAGTTTCTTCTAATTGATCCCACACATCTTGCAGAGTAATGGGCACTATTCGTAGCTCTAGATATATGATTCTTTGTTGAAGTTGTTGGATGGCTTTTGCGAGCTACACTACTTGGTGTTCTACTGGTTCTTCCTCCTTCTGCTCCATTGCTGTCACAGAGCAAAGTGCTTTGTTGACTGCTTCTTTTACTCCAACCTTCTCTGTGACCAAATTTTCTTTCTCTTGTTGGATCTGAACTCTCTCTTCTTCAAACTTCACTTAAAGGGAATCCCTCTTCTGTTGTGCAATCCTTCGTTTCTCCATAGCTTCCTCCTATTCTTGTTGCAGGGTCATTGTGACCTGTTCTTTCTCATCTTATGCTCGATGAAGGCAAGCTTCGGTTACATCAGCTATTATGTGGAGTTGGGTAGGATCATCTCCCAACTCTGGTTCTTCTAAGGGTGGGGGCACAGTTGACACTGCCCTGCTCGAATAAAGGGCTTGTTGTACACCTCTTAGTTCTGCTTCAATTCTATCGTACATGGATTCTTGTTTTTCTTCATTTCTTTGCAAAATATCTTATGAGGCATCTCCTATAGCTGAAATAATGAAGTCGAAGTCATCGACCGTGAGTACATTCTGCATCTTTGGCCTATTGGATTTGGACTTCTTCCGCAGTGAAGGTTTTTTGGGGGAAACCTTCCTTTTCTTAGATGGATCAATGTCATCAGGGAGGTTATGTGGTGGTGTTACTTCACCTTGATTATCTTCTTCTTGTTCTTTTTCCTCTTTTTTCACTTCGTCATCACCTCCTCTGCTAGGTGACTCAGATGTGGTCTCTTCTGATGTGTTGTGTAATTCTTGTACATATTGCTTCTTTTTCTTCCTGTTGTTGCTTGGGGCATCATACTCTTTGCGAGTAACCACTAGATTTCCAATGAGGTCCAGGTTAGATAGCTCTACGGGGTCAGTAGGGATAAGGAGTTGTGCATGCTAGTCTTTAATGATTTCTTCCAGGTCCTCTGTAGTGAGCTTGTAGTAGTACTAAAGTTCTTCTCTACTTTCATCGGTGTGCACAATAATATAAATAAAATTCCATCTGCACGAAACTTCATAAGCGGCTTGAATATGTCCAGGGTGTTCAGTGTCATATGAGGAAAGGAATCAATAGTTCTCCTAAGTTGCAAGTAATAGGTATGAAATACTGCGTTTGACTGCCACTTCTTTCCCATATCACTCGAATACCATAGCGTGGTGAAATTCGCAGCAAGCGGCTCAAATGGATCAATGTCAGGGAGGATCGCACCTTCCAGCATCTCCCAAGTAGAAAACACAATGATGATTAGGAGCCAGCTAAAGTGAAACTCATAGCCCTGGTCCTAAGCTTCGTGGAAATCTAGTTCGAGTTGGTTAACTAGGTACTTCATCTAGTTCATCTATAGGCCTTCTACACATTTTTCTGCGAGGTCAATGACAAACTCTATAACCTGCGTGGGTATGTTCTTTCTTACTAGATTTCCTACAATTAATTGGCATGATAGGTGTACTACGCCATTTTTTATGGAGGCTACCTTGTAGCCTCATGGCCCCTTCTCAAAATCGTCATATGTTTCTTTAATCATCTATGCTAAGGTGCGGTCTATAGCTTTTCCTAGGTAGAAGTCTTGTGGGTCTTGTCCCTGCATGCTCAGTCCAGTGATCCTATGAATCAACGCTGGATCTACATTGATTTGTCTATCCAACCATAGATAGCCACTGTGGAATCATAATAGTAGGAGATTAACACAGGTGTTAACCTCATGGTGCTTTCCAAAATGTGGAATCTTCATTACATTCAAAATCATGGACTGCACGAGGTTCATCATCCACGGTTGGGGAATGATTTTTGTCTTCTTTCCCTTTGTCTTGGTCAGATATTTGTGAGGCGCGAGCATGCCATAGCTCTTACAGTATCCTAGGTTATAGTCACTGATTTTTAATGTTTGAATCCTCTCTAGTTGTGGTCTGACTGCATGTATCCCCTTCAGGAGATACGCAGTGATGATGGTGTAGTCGAAGTCCCTCAAGACACTGTCACGACTCACTACACCGGCCAAGGGTGGGATTAATTGGGTAGGATGCATGGTAATAACTTCACACATGCCAAGTCATATCTATGCTTGGTTCTTTTCTCATCCCCAGTTGGGGATGGTCCAGATCCATGAGCATTCGACAGGGAGGCTTGCACTCCTCTTGTTGATGAATATTGTACACCCACAAACATTACTCTTTCAGTCATGAGGTTGATGAGTATCTCCTTCACAGATTCTTTGACTGCACTAAGTTCTTCGGGCAAACATGCTCTTGGTTGAATATCTCAGGTTGAAGAGCGACTACTCGATGCAACAGGATGGATGGTGATAGCT
Source organism: Picea mariana (assembly GCA_032191745.1). Classification (NCBI taxonomy): domain Eukaryota; kingdom Viridiplantae; phylum Streptophyta; class Pinopsida; order Pinales; family Pinaceae; genus Picea; species Picea mariana. The sequence goes on from JASDQU010103688.1 coordinate 82,857, forward strand.
CGATGATCACTGCGTGAAATCAACTGATCTGTGAGCTCAAATAATCATGGTTGGAAAAAGTGTTCTCGGTGTCAGGATCGATGAACTAAGTATACAACTAGGTAACAAATCTTTCCAATGGGTGAGAAGCCTTCATTAATATAGTTATGTCCATTACGACGCAATCCCAATGGGTTGATGGCGAGCTTTCTGGCCATAATTGTTGTTCTAATTGTTCGGGTCATCGGGCTAACATTTATAATTCCTCCAACGATTATATTTCTTCTCCATGGCGAAGTGCCATGCCGTTTTGTACTGATATCCCGCCGAAGTTCAAATTTTGGAACCCTTCCTTCTGCGCAGTTCTTTCTGGTGTTGTTTGTAATTTTTCTATCTTTGCTTTCTTCTTATTGATATTTCTATCCTTCTTCTCGGTGATCTTCGTCTCAGTATTCCTCCTTCCATTCTGATTCTTATCTTCTCTTGGCATAGTAACTTCACATTGGTTATGGTATTTACTATGGTTCAAGGGAAATACTTCGTCTCTGCCTAGTGTAGGTGCTCTAATCTCCTGTACAAATAGGTGTCTCAAGTCCTCGTGTGTCCTTTCAACTTTGACATCCAAGTCTCTGATTCTAAGTAACTTCGACCTATTCTCTTGTTCTTCAATCAAATGTGCGATCCTCCTAGTCATGAAATATTTTAATTCTTGTGTATTCTACTCTAAGACTTCCTTTTCTTTTCTTCTGGCTTGATCCTTTTCAATCCAAGATTTTCCTAGTAACATAGCAAATGGTGTGTTGTTCTCAATAAATTTAACAACCTCAAAATATTTTTTTGTTGAGGTTCCATGAACACTCATAGATATTTGGGTAAGTCTTCCACACAGGGTTATCAACATTCCTCTAAACAATACTAGTCCTCCCAGTGAAGGATTCATAGTAGGCTTCCCTAAAATTTCCCAAGTTCTTTCTATCATGATATTCACCTATGTTTCCTCATCCAAAATGCAGTCAATGTCAAAGTCTCCTATTCTTGTTTATATGCATTCTTTTTCTTTGAATATCTCTTACAATTTGATATATCTATGATCATTTAGGGTTTCTTTCATTTGCAATAGTACAATTTTTTATTCTTTCTGGGGTTCTACCATGATTTTAGTTTCTTGACCTTCCTCAGGGTTTTTTTGTCTCATATTTATTCTTTCAACCTTAGCAATCATTCTAGGGAAATCCATAACTTCATGATCCATAGCTTTACAACAAGGACAACTAGGTCTTCTACCAGGGAATTCCTTAGCAATATGTCCTGGTCTTCTGCAACTGTAACAAAGAGTCAATCCTCTCTTTATTTTAAATGATCCCCATCCCTTCCTGTACTGCGCACTAGGATCATGGTAGCTAACCTGCAAAAAATTCTTTCTAGGATCCTGCATCCATTTTTTAGTCCAAACATTCTTTATATGCATAGGAATAACATATCTTGCATTATTCTTATCAGATCCACTCATATCAAATCTTGTTTCTTCTAGTTGTGCCCTAGTTTTCATGATAGGAAACAATTTATCAAACATACCTAGATCCATATTTTTGAAACAAAAATTTCCACTAATCTTACTTTCAGCAGAGCACAAAGCTTCCATATCTAAAACTTTTCATTATTCTTACCTTTACCATAACACAAAGCTTTCAAATCTTACCTCTTTTCTTCGGATCTGACTTCTCTTCTTAGCACAGAGCTTTACAAGTCAAGTAGAGTACTACGCACTAGGGTGACAGATGTATGCATGGAGCTTTCATAGTTTCAGGTCATATCTTTGCACAGAGCTTCTTATTCAATTCCCAGCAATCACAGTTTCATGTCAGATCTTCACACAGAGCTTCTTCGTCTTCAGTTCCTAGCAATCTCAGTTTCAAGTCCCAGCAATGGAACCCTTTGTTGGCATAGGGGCAGACCCAGGGTTCAACACTACAACAGTGCACCAACAAAACCCTAGCTACCGACCCTTTCAGAAACACCTATGAAGCAGATGGAGTCTCACTCGAGGTAGAGGTAGGGGTGGTTTTAGGACTCCAGTGTCTACAACCTTAGCTGGGAGATAGATCTATGATTGTAAGACCTTAACAGAGAACTTAGAAATTATGATTCATCAATATTTAGTCTTAGTTTACAGTGTAACTAAACACTAAAAGAAGATATTCATAGTATTCACATAGATTCAATAGACTCAAGCATTAAGCATACCAACATAGATCAAATCTAGTATTCATTCACATTATTTGGCACTAAGCTATCATATTAGATTCATCTATCATCTAACATTGCACTGAAAATTGAATCACATAAACAAAAGAGAAACCAAGAAGCAAAAAGCATTCACAACACAAGATATACGTGGTTCACCCCCACCCTGGGGATACGTCCACCAACTCTTCGTCTTCTTTATTATTTTTGATCAGTCTTCTTACATGCACAAAGCCTCAAAATCAACTCCGCAAAGGACATGAGATCTGTGCACCTTGCTAGATCCTCCTTCCTTGAGTTATAGCACAAAGCCTTCCACAGTCTCTTACAATCACTTGCACTTAGCTCTACAATCACTTGCACTTAGCTCGAATTTCCAAAAGTAGGTCAAATGTGACCAAGGATCATCAAAACTTGCTCAAGGGCCAACAGGCCCCCAACACTCACCTATGACTCATCCCTAGTCACTCTGCTATGGGTAATTCTGCCTCAAAAGCCTCAATATTGGCTCAAGCTACTTCGACCTGTTGTTGTGCCATGGCCTCCTACTCAGCAAAATATTGGATTACTGCTTTGTTGACAGGTCCCTCTAAGCGTTTTTCAGCTGCAGTGATGACTTGCTCCAGTTTTTCTCCTTGGCCTTCGATCTTTGTGAACATTTGGCACACCTCATCCTATATTGGTTGAAGCCTCTAAGTAACTTCCATGACTCTGGTCTAAATGGTGTGGACCTGTTGTTGAGAAGTGCATTGTTCTTGGGATCACTTAATCCTCTCAATGGATGACAGGGGATTCAACAGTGCCTGTACTATTTATACTTGTTGCTTCACCTCCTGGAGTTGTGACTCTAGTGCCTTCAACTCAGGATCCTCAGTGAGTTTCTCATAAGTCTAGTCACTATGATCACTTAGTTGTTTACATTCCATGGTGAGGGTATTGATTCTTTCAACTTCACTTCGAGCAGTTGCTTCTCATTGATCCCACACATCCTGCAGAGTACTGGGCACTGTTCATAGCTCCAGATCTTTGATTCTTTGTTGAAGCTACTAGATGGCTTCCACGAGTTGTGCTACTTGGTGTTCTATTGGTTCTTCCTCCTTCTTCTTCAAGCCTGTCATAGAGAGAAGTGCTCTGTTGACTACTTCTTTTACTCAGACTTGATTCGCGACCAAATTTTCTTTCTCCTATTTGATCTATGCTCTCTGTTCTTCGAACTTTGCTTGAAGGGAATCCCTCTCCTATTGCGTAATCCTACATTTCTCTATAGCTTCCTCCTGTTCTTGTTGCAGGGCCGATGTGACCTATTCTTTCTCAGCTTGTTTTCAATGAAGGTGAGCTTTGATTACATGAGCTAGTATGTGGAGTTGGGTAGGCTCATCTCCCAACTCTAGTTCTTCTGAGGGTAGGGGCATGGTGGACACTGCACAGCTCGAATAAAGGGATTGTTGTACACCTCTTAGTTCTACTTCAATTCTGTCATACATGGCTTCTTGTTTTGCTTCATTTCTTTGCAAAATCTCTTCTGAGGCATATCCTACAGCTGAAATAATAAAGTCAAAGTCATCGACTGTGAGTACATTCTGCATCTTTGGCTTATTGGATTTGGAATTCTTCCACAATAAAGGTTTTGTGGGGGAAACCTTCCTTTTATTAGATGGATAGATGTCATCAAGGAGGTTCTGTGGCAGTATTAATTCACCTTGCTTATCTTCTTCTTGTTTTTTTTCCTCTTTGTTCACTTCCTCATCACCTCCTGCACTAGGTGACTCAGATGTGGTCTCTTCTAATGTGTTGTGTACTTCATGTACATCTTGCTTTCTTCCTATTGTTTCTTGGGGCATCATACTCTTCACGAGTAACCACTAGATTTCCAATGAGGTATGGGTCAAATAGATCTGTGGGGTCAGTAGGGATAAGGAGTTTTGCAGGCCAATCTTTAATGATTTCTTCCAGGTCCTTTGTATTGAACTTTTAGTAGTAGTGAAGTTCTTCTCTTCTTTCATCAGCACACGCAATAATATAAATAAAATGCCTATTTATGTGGAACTTCATAAGCGGCCTGAATCTGTCTAGGGTGTTCGGTGTCATACGAGGGAAGGACTCAATAGTTCTCCTAAGATGCAAGTAATAGGTATGAAATAATGCATTTGGCTACCACTACTTTCCCATATCACTTGAATACCAGATCGTGGTGAACTTTGCATCAAGTGGCTCGAATGGATCGATGTCAAAGAAGTTCACACCTTTCGGCATCTCACAAGTAGTAAACACGATGAGGATCAGGATCCAGCTGAAGTGAAACTCATATCCTGATCTTGAGCTTTGCGGAAATCCATTTTGAGTTGGTTAACTAGGTCCTTTGCCCAGTTCATCTATAGGCCTTCTACACATTTCCCTGTGAGGTCAACGACAAACCCTGTAACCTACGTGGGTTTGTTCTTTCTTACTAGCTTTCCTACAATTAATTGGCATGTTAGGTGCACTGCGCCATTCTAGAAGGAGGCTACCTTGTAGCCTCACATCCCCTTATCAACATCATCATATGTTTCTTTAATCGTCTGTGCCAAGGCACGGTCTGCAACTTTTCCTGGGTAGAAGTCTTGTGGGTCTAGTTCCTATATGCTCAGTCTGGTGATCCTATGGATCAACATCGGATCGATAGTGGTTCGTCTATCCAACCACAAATAGCCATCGTGGAAGCACTATAGCAGGACCTTAATGCAGGCGTTAACCTCCTGGTGCCTTCCAAAATGTGGAATCTTCATTACATTCAAAAGGGTGGACTGTGCGAGGTTCATCATCCACAGTTGGGGGATGATTTTCGTCTTCTTTCCCTTTGTCTTGGTCAGATATTTGTGAAGCATGAGAATGACATATCTCTTACAGTATCCTAGGTTATAGTCACTAATTTTTTATGTTGGAATCCTCTCTAGTTGTGGTCTGATTGCTTGTATACCCTTTGGGAGATACGCAATGATGATGGTGTAGTCGAAGTCCCTCGGAACACTGTTGCGGCTCACTACACCAGCCAGAAGTGGGATGTAATCGGGTAGGATGCACATTAATAACTTCACACTCACCAAGTCATCTCTATGGTTGGTTCTTTTCTTAGTCGTAGATCGGGATGGTCTAGATCCATGAGTAGTCAACGGGGAGGCTTGCACTCCTCTTATCGATGAAGCTTGTACACCCACAGACATTACTCTTTCATTCATGAGGTCAACGAGTATCTCCTTAAAAAATTCTTCGACTGCACTAAGTTCTTCGGACATACACGCTCTTCGTTGAATATCTTGGGTTGAAGAGAAACTACTTGATGCAACGAGATGGATGGTGATAACTCGATGATCACTGCGTAAAATCAACTGATCTATGAGCTCAGATAATCACGGTTGGAAAAAAATTTCTTGGTGCTAGGATCGATGAACTAAGTAGACAACTAGGTAATGGATCTTTTCAACTGATGAGAAGCCTTCATTTATGCAGTTCTGTCCATTACGGTGTGGTCCCAATGGTCTGATGGCAATATTTCTGGCCATAATTGTTGTTCTAACCATTCGGGTCATCGGGCTAATGGTTATAATGCCTCCAACGGTCATATTGCTTCGCCATGGCGAAGTGCCATGTTGTGTTGTACGGATATCCCAACGAAGTTCAAATTTTTTAACCCTTCCTTCTGCGAAGTTCTTTTTGGTGTTGTTTGTAATTTTTCTATCTTTGCTTTATTCTTATTGAGCTTTCTAGCCTTCTTCCCGGTGATCCTCGTCTCGGTATTCCTCTTTCCTTTCTAATTATTATCTTCTCTTGGCATAGTCACTTTGTGTTGTTGATGGTATTTTCTATGTTTCAAGGGCAATACTTCTTCTCTGTCCAGTGTAGGTGCTCTACTCTCCTGTACAGATAGGTGTCTCAAGTCCTTGTGTGTCATTTCAACTTCGACATCCAAGTCTCTGGCTCTAAGTAAGTTCAACCTGTTCTCCTATTATTCAATCAAATGTGTGATCCTCCTAGTCATGAAATATTTTAATTCTTGCTTCTTCTTCTCTAAGACTTCCTTTTCTTTTTTTCTAGCTTGATCCTTTTCAATCCAAGATTTTCCTAGTAACATGGAAAATGGGGCTTTGTTCTCAATAAATTTAACAACCTCAAAATATTTTTTTGTCGAGGTTCCATGAGCATTCATAGATATCTGGGTAATTCTTCCACACAAGGTTATCATCTTTCCTAAGTTCTTTCTGTCATGACATTCACATGTGTTTCCTTATCCCGAATGCAGTCAATGTTGAAGTCTACTATTCTTGTTTATATTCATTCTTTTTCTTTGAATATCTCTGAATATCTATGTGATCATTCAGGGTTTCTTTCATTTGCAATAGTACAGTTTCTGATTCTTTCTGGGGTTCTACCATGATTTTAGTTTCTTGACCTTCCTCATGGTTTTCTTGTCTCATATTCATTCTTTCAACCTTAGAAATCATTCTAGGGAAATTCAGAACTTCATGATCTATATCCTTACAACAAAGACAACTCGGTCTTCTACCAGGGCATTCCTTAGAAAGATGTCCCGGTCTTCTGCAATTGTAACAAAGAGTCAATCCTCTCTTTATTTTAAATGATCCCCAGTCCTTCCTATACTGTGTACTAGGATCATGGTAGCTAACCTGCAAAAAATTATTTCTAGGATCCTGCATCCATTTGTTAGTCCAAACATTCTTTCTATGCATAGGAATAACATATCTTACACTATTCTTATCAGATCTACTAATATCAAATCTTCTTTCTTCTAGTTGTGCCCTAGTTTTCCAGCTAGGAAAATTTTTATCAAACATACCTAGATCCATATTTTTGAAACAAAAATTTCCACTAATATTACTTTCAGCAGAGCACAAAGCTTCCATATCTAAAACTTTTTTCTATTCTTACCTTTACCAGAGCACTAAGGTTTCAGATCTTACCTCTTTTCTTCGGATCTGACTTCTCTTCTTAGCACAGAGCTTTACAGGTCAAGTAGAGTATTGTGCACTAGGGCAACAGATCTATGCACGGAGATTTCACATTTTCAAGTCATATCTTCGTATAGAGCTTCTTATTCAGTTACCAGCAATCATTGTTTCAGTTCAGATCTTCACATAGATCTTCTTCTTCAATTCCCAGCATTCATAGTTTCAGGTCCCATCAATGGAACCATTTTTTGGCACAAGGGCAGACCCAGGGTTCAATGCTACAACAAAGCACCAACAAAACCCTAGCTACCGGCCCTTTCAGCAACACCTGTGAAGAAGATGAAGCCTCACCTGAGGTAGAGGCAGGGGTGGTTGCAGGACTCTAGTGTCTACAACCTTAGCTAGGAAACAAATCTGTGATTATAACACCTTAACAAAGCACTCAACAATTATGATTCATCAATATTCATTCTTATTTTACAACATATCTAAACCCTAATAGAAGATATGTCCAGTATTCACATAGATTCAATAGACTCAAGCACTAAGCATACCAACATAGATCAGATCTAGTATTCATTCACATTATTTGGCACTAAGCTATTATATTAGATTCATCTATCATCTAACATCGCACTGAGCATTGAATCACATAAACAAAAGATAAACCAAGAAGCATGAATCATTCACAACACAGGATATACGTGGTTCACCCCCACCCTGGGGCTACATCCACCAACTCTTCATCTTCCTTATTATCTTCGATCAATATTCTTACATGCACAAAGCCTCAAAATCAACTCCACAGAGGACAAGAGATCTGCACACCTTGCTAGATCCTCCTTCCTTGAGTTATAGCACAAAGCCTTCCATAGTCCCTTACAATCACTTTCACTTAGCTCTGCAAGCCTCACACTTTATGCACAAAGAAATTACCACTTAGCACTTAGCACACTGGCAACTGACTAGTCACTACCCACTACTTCTTACATCACCTAGACCTCTATTTATACATTAAAAAATAGTCCTAAGCATGGGTAAACCCATGGTCCAACATCCTCATACCCATTACATAAGCCCAAAACCAAAAAATCCCTAAAAAGGGGCCGAGATCCCACGATCTCCTCTTCAACTTGTGCTTCGCCTTCGACAGCCTATCAAAGTCCCAAAAGTAGGTCAAACGTTACTAGGGATCCTCAAAAATTGGTCAAGGGCCAACAATTTGTAATGTTAATAACATTGGAACGATGTTGTGCACTAAGAAAGTGACAAAATAAGGGGAGGGGGATGTAACATCCCAGTTTTAACCCTTATGAACTATAATGTATTGTGTAATTGCGACTTGGGCTAGTGAGCAGGAAAAGTCTAAAAGGGGCCAAAGTCCCTAGGAAATGTAACACTTCATATACATTAATAAAATACACTGTTTTTTGCAAGACAGACAAGGACTGAAGAGATAGGGGGATATGATTCTACGATAGAGGGGGATTGAGGGGATAGGTCTTTTATTATTATTTTATTTACCCATAATTTATTTTATGGAGAAACGGGGTTACATGAGCTTCTTGGGGGAGGGCATGTCGTTCTTGATTTCCAAGTAATTATATAAACCCATCTTTGGTTTGGATGGGGGTTCAATTTTTCTTATTGATTCATTGTTACACCTTTTCCACTCTTCATTTTTGGGAGCCTCACTCTTGTTGCATTTGTATGATATTGGTCTGAGCATGGATATGAATGGTTTCATGAGGGTGGCTTGGGGTGAAGTTAGGGGGTTGTGATTCCCCTGGTTCGTCTTCTTCCCCTTGTTATTTTGTTCTTCTTCCTCTTCACTCACTATTTCTAGTTCATGTTCTCTTGGGCTAAGCATGAAAACGAATGGCGGGAAGAGGAGAGCCATCTTTGAATGGATGTAATGATTTACCAATTATTCTAGGAGGGAATGGATACCTGTGTGCATGAGCTTGATGGAAGTTTGAATGGAACTATCCACAACTGAGAATCCTTGGAGTTTCCAGTAGGGATATTTCCTGACTAGTAGCATTGGATCCCTAGAGAGAAATGGAACAACTTCAAGGACTGTGTGGAAGAGAAAGGTGTTCATTTCTTAGGGTTGTGCAGGCTGAGGGAAAAGAGATCTGGAAATTAGGATTTATTGTGAGGTTGGGAAACCTGAGAGCTACTTAACCAAATGTTGTGTTTTTAGACTTGGCCTAGGACCTGTCCTTGTGGATTCATAGCCATGAATCAAGGGTGACCTGTTGATTGAGAGTAAAAGAAAAAAAAAATCTATGTTTGGGAGGAACATCCTTGGTCTGCAGCTAGTTGGTGAATGTTTACATGCAAAGATAAGTGCTCTATGTGTTGTCTGTGCAATGTTTATTTCCGATGTGTATTTAATTATCTCTGAGATGTGTATTTTTAATGTGCATGTCTACTGGCTATTTGTTGTGCATGGAACATTGTTTATCTCTTTTATGATGTGGCATGGATATTTATTAATGCATGTGGTTCTTTCATGTTTGTTTTCAGATTAAATGTTGTTAGAATTTGAGATCCATTCAAAGAACTGAGTCTTGGGACTATAGCGTGCCTCGCTTGCTGGTGGTTGGGTGTGTTTCAGGTTGTTTAAGTGGCGTATCCCAGCCTGTGGGTGGTTTGGTATGTTACACTACAAAATATTGAATTTGAGATCCTTCTGGCCTATGTAATCCCACATTTCTTAAGTCACTTCATAACTTCGCACTCAAAAGCCACAAGCGAATCTAGAGAAAATAATTGAGGGGGGGGACTCAAATGGGAACGCTCCTCCACCAGCTCCAAGTGTGTGACTTGAATTGGTGATCCCGCAATTTGACTTTCCTTACTGACCATTAAGTGTAAAAGAGGGATTATGCTACAACTCAAAACCATTGAAGCCTCAAGGGATAGTGGAAATTGTAAATTCCCCATTTTCCATCAAGACACCAATTTTTAACAAAGTGGTATACTTTTCCAAGACATATGCTTTATTTTTTATCTCCCTTCTAACATGAAAGAGCCTCATGCTATTGAATTGAGATACCTCATGTCTGATTCTCTTTATGATGACTTGAAATTTTATTCCTCCTAGAGTGGAATGGTTCATAATTGTTTTTACTACTTCCCAAGGCAAATTAGGGGACAAACTTTAGAAGATCTAACATCTTAACAGTGGTGTGAAAAAATGAAAAAATAAATACACATATAGATGCAATGAATGAAACATTAAAAACATATATCTATGAACTAAAAATGAAATACTATAAACATGTATATGCCAAGGCAGAAAAACTTGGGAAGGAAAACATTAAGAAAACTAAGTCTAAATTATCCAACAATTATTTGAGCACCTCAGCTATATTATTTATAATGAAGGGAGTTAATGACACCAAACATGACCATAATAATTTAGTTTCTCAGTGACATTTCAGGTACCTAGAAGTCAAACATGGAATTGGAGTAAACCAACATAGCACTAGACAAGTTGATGCACTGGAGGACCCCAAACAGGCACGTGTATGCTAAAGAACTATAGAAGTGCACACATTGTCAATGAGGCTTCATGGGGTGTAAGAATGGATCATGTATGGGCCTTGGAAGTTGTGTGTACATTGTTGGAGGTAAAAAGTACCCAAGAGTACTTTGGACATCCTTGAAAACACATTGGATCTTCTAGAGGGAACTAGTAGCACATTGAACATTCATGGAGGTGTTGAAATTTTGTTGATCATTCATACCCCTTGGAAATAAATGTACCCAATGATTCAAGTCACATTTAAGGAAATTTATCTCTTAGCTACTCAAGAGTATACCACTTAGTGTAATGCAAATATTGTTGAGGTTAAACAACTCCACATATAGGAATTCCTTTCTAGTAGTACACTTGAGCTATTGATCTGATCTGATCAGAGCCAATGCTAAGTGTTTTAGATCAAAATCCGTAAGTACTAAATATGTAAACTATATTGTTAGCTAGATTATTAATAGATATTAATAACGACTAAATCTACACGGCTAAGAATTATAAACGTTTTCCTACTTGAAAACAATTTATAATAAATAAAAAAATTATTTATTTTATAATTTAATATATATTTTTTTATAAGTATGATTGTATAAAAAACCTGCCAAAATCAGAGTTTACAAAATCCTCCCTTTGTTCCAGGCTGTAAACACTGATTTTCCCCAAGAGGAAACCATCTCAACCAGTCAAACAGTTCCAAAGTTTAAATCTTAAACTACCAAACATAGAAAATTTTCTACTAACATATAACAAAAGAAAAATTCAAGCCCTTAAGGGTGACCAGCTTAACAGTAGTAAACACATATCATCCATGAGGCATCCATGTCAGTAGCATCCA
>JASDQU010103688.1:137928-165136 GCA_032191745.1 Picea mariana
AGACCAACACCATTTTGCTTGTCTTGTCACGTTGATTCCGACCATATAATTTTTTTTGCAAATAGATGTCGTATGCGAAAGTTATCGTGTTCTGATCATTTTCCCAAACAAGAAAAAAATCAAATTGGTCAAACTCAACATGCCATACTACTGACGTCAGCAATACAAAAAGTGATGTCAGCATGATGTCATGATGATCTAAACATGACACATGGAAATACCAGGAGGTGACACGTGTCACTTAGTTTTGGCATTTTCGGGCTGAGTTGGACCAGTACGAAATTGAAATGTGGTAGTTCATATGTGATGTGGCCCAATGAAAGGCTGACACATGGAAGTATGGATGAAATATAGTTGTATGGATGCTGACGTAGCATGACACATGGCTGTACAATCGTGACATGGCAACTAATTGTGCATGTTAACTGGGTGTTGACTGTACCGTACAGATGAATCATAGGGTGACACGTGGCCTAATCAGAGGGCACAATGTGACACCTTAGATTTATCCAATGTTGGCTAGGATTTTATTTTTTTTTACCCACCGAAATTGAACACCCGACCTCCACATGCACAGAGTCTTCAGAACCACTAACAGACTGTCCGGGCTGCAGTTGGGTCTTAACCCCTATCTGAAATCGTGGCATTTTGTTATGGATGGTGGCATGGTTAGGGATAAGCCCAAGTTAATGGGGGAAAGCATAGGGCCACATGGAACCCCATGCAACCAGAGCTATACACCATGAGCAGAGGTTGGGGGTGCATGGAGAATAAGGACTAGGCCATATGGCCATCCCTATGACCAAGGGCCAGGAATCAAGGGGCTTAACATCTAGCACCCAAAATATGGCCACATGAACCTTCCCCATATGAATAGGAGCCCATAGAAAGGGGGTTGTGCCTTGATGTTTTCCAATTTTGGGTTTTATAACTATATATTTAAGATTTTTTATGATTTTTAATGTTGTTTTTAAAGGTTTTTGCCCATTATTTAGGGATCTAGAGCCTGATTTGAGGTCAGATATTGGGAAGAGGATACCAATTCAAAATATATATAAAACATGGGTTCTTAGAAGCATTAGAAAGGTTCATATTGGTAGAATGATGATGATTTTATGAAGCTTGAAGCCATTTTTATGCAGGGAAGCCATTGAGGAAGTGAACGTTGCAAGCTAATTCTAGGAGCTACGCTCAACCTTTTTTAGTGTCTTCAGTTGTGTTGGATTATTGAGGTCAGGAAGAACACAAACATACCAGTTTATAATCCTTTTGACACTTTTCTGATTTACTTTTGAAGCATTGAAGAGAAATAATAAAGCCTCACCCACTGAGATAAAGGCCCGGAGACGTAGGCAATCTTGCTGAACTTCGTTAACAACTTTGTTGTAATGGTTTTTTGTTCTTTGTGATTACATTCTAATCTAAATTTCTTTATGATGGCTTCTATAATATCTCATTAATTTCTTCTTCTTTCATTAATTCCTATTTGGTAAATAAACACATTCTTAAAACTTAGCCAAGTCTTTAAATATCAATTTTTGGATCAAGTATATTTACTTAATTCCAAGAAAAATATATTTATTGAATTAAAGAAAAACTATGTTACTCAACGAAACATGCAGTGGAAGCATAAAAAAGGAAACTAAATCAAACACATAAGAACACCAAGAATTTTGGGTAAACCCCTGGAAAAACCTCGGAGGGAAAACTAGTCCAATGATGCTTTTATCAAGGTCTAATCAAGGCTCTTGTAATAGGGAAAATCACCCACTAAGGGAATAATACACTACAGACAAACCTAGACACTCTCGTGCTTTTGTACGACCTTGTACTGACATGTTTCCTAATACATCTGCAACTTTCCTTTCTTTGACCTGCAAATATTTGTGAATTTCCCTTCTTTGACCCACATATATCTACGACTGTATCCACTAAGACCCGTAGATGTGTATAGAAATATCGTATGACAATATTCGTACGACTCTGCTCTTCCCTATGGCTTTTTTCCTCTGAAACCCACCTGTGGCTGGTTTTTTTCTCTCTCCTCCTTGACCTGTATGACCTTTATATGAAAGTGCTTCTCCACCTATCAATATATTGAATCACAATCCTTTGTGATCCAATCCTTTGATCAATACTTGGATCAAATCTCTTCACCTAACAAGTGATATCTCCTCACTCTAGTGTAAGAAAAATTCCTTCTTTCCTCCTACACTCCTCACACTACCAAATGTCCTTTTTTTCTCTCTCCGATCTTGGAATCTCACCAAATATCCTCAACCTTGGCATCTCACCCAAGGTACCTTGCTCTTGGAATCTCACCAAGAGTCTCTTGATATTCGCATCTCACCAAATATCCTCACCTTGGTCTCTCACCAAGGTCCCTTTCTATTGGAATCTCACCAATATTGTCCTGATCTTAGGATCTCACCAAAGATCCTCACCTTGGTATCTCACCAAGGTCCCTTTCTCTTGGCACCTCACCAAGAGTCTCTCGACTGTGTTGACTCCCTCAACACAAGTGACTTACACTCGAAGTGACTTCTCCTTTACCCCAACCTTGCTTTTATAAGCATGAGTTGCAATCTATTCCTAATCTCTAAAGTGATGTATGGTTGTTATTACTTCTCACACCCACTTAAGATTTAAATTACATGTTTCATTCTAAGCATGTCCTTAAATAGCTCAATTCACTAATAAATACAATTTTACTTTAATTAATTCCTTCTAACTAAAGTAAACTCAAGACTAGAATATTTTCGACTACTTCCACATGAAAAACACATGCCTATGTGGAAGTACTTGTCTGATGCTACCAAAAAATCAACAATCCCTCTTAGCAAGGAAGGTAATTCTCCCACCTGGAGTTGGCTCTATCTTCGCTACCAGATATGATACCATGCATGATATCCAATACACATGATTGGTTTCTTCCTCTCACATGGAATCTATCCATTCCATGATGGTCAGACCTGTCTTTGAAAACTCACTCCCTCTCAACATGATCCTATAAGTCTCCTGCTCCTGAGCATCTTGCATGGCCATATCTACCATGAATCCTTCTTGACTGACTTAGAAGGTTTCTCCTTCCCACATGACCCTAAAACATGACTTCCTCTGAGGTTCTCAACCTTTGAAGGTACTTGCTCCTTGTTATCTTCCACTGACATCAATCCATGATCAAAGATCTCCTTGGATCCCTTTACAAGATCTCATTCTCGGATAACATGAGGAAAACAAATTGGGAAATAGCCAAGCCCTACAAACCCCAAGATCAGTCCTTCAATCTTCCTGGTTAGCTACTATCTCCCTTGATACCACTTTTATCCTTTCCTTGAACCCTTCCCTACACACTTGAATTAAATTCCTTCTCCATCCACTCAATGGGATCTTATTCACTCATTCTATGTGTGTCTTCTATCCACTGAGAAATATCCAATGCCTACAACCAAACACCTCTATTGTTGTTGTATGATCTTGTACCTGCAACTCCTCTTCTACCTAGATCTATCCTTGCCACCAAATCTCTCTAATTCTCATGGGACTATTATGGTTGATCCTACTGCTTCTATTCTCCTCTGGACTGATTAGATCTCTAGGTGAAATTCCTTCTTCACCCCTTTCTGAGAGCTCCTTGAGAAAAATTCCTTCTTGGCTTTGTCTGTGAGTCCTTGACTCCAATAAATATTTCATCCTATGATCTCTGGATGAACTTCCTTCTTGACCCATATGATATCCCTTTGAGTCACTTTCCTTCATGGCTCAAGTACCTGGGAAAAATTCCATCTTTTCTGCAAAGTAGATGAATCAAGCACATGAGAAAAAATCCTTCTCTGCTCCCATGCACTCCCTCTCTCCTTCAAATCCTTAGCTTTGATCTTTCTCAAAAATCAATCCTTCAATTTATTCCCATTGGTTTATAGATATGCTAATATCTCCTGTAAATATGACTGATTTGCTGCAAAAGAAACTAAATTTGTTATTAGTCCTTCAAGCACCCACCTCGACACTCCCGATCCCATATATTTTTTTGCTGCAACCCTAGATCTAAACTTGACCTCTATTGTGGTTAATAAGATCTCATAGATATTCCAATACCATGTGCACTTGGTTTCCTCCAAGAGAAACCTTGTTATGATACCATGTTGAGATATTCTTTCAACCCTAGGTATGATCTGATGCCATGTTGAAATTACCCTTACCCTAGCACCCGACAGTTAATTCCAAGAAAAATATATTTATTGAATTAAAACACAGCTAGGTTACTCAATGAAACATGCATCAGAAGAATAAAAAAGGAAACTAAATCAAGTAGTTATGAACACCAATAATTTTGGGTAAACCCATGGAAAAACCCCGTAGGGACAACCAGTCCAATGTTTCTTTTATCAAGGTCAAATCATGGCTCCCATAGTAGGGAAAATGGCCCACTGAGAGAATTATACACTATAGACAAACCTGGAGACCCATGTGCTTCTGTACGATTTTGTACCAACAAGTTTCCCAATATATTTGTGACTTTCCTTTCTTTGACCTGCACACATCCATGACTTTCCCTTCTCTAACATGCGGATATCCATGACTGCATCCACTGAGACCCGCATATGTGTATGAAAAGAATGTATGGAAAGCTTCGTACAAATATTCTCTTCCCTATGGCTTATTTCCTCCTCCTTGACCTGTATGACCTCTAGATGAAAGTCCTTCTCCACCTATCAATATCTTGAATTATGATCCTTTGCGATCAAACCCTCTCATCAATACTTGGATGAACTCTCTTCACCCAACTAGTGAAATCTCCTCACTCTAATGTAAGTAAAATTTCTTTCTACTGCTACACTCCTCACACTAAGAAAATTCCTTCTTTTATCTCTCTAATCTTGGCATATCACCAAATATCCTCAACCTTGGCCTCTCACCCAAGGTCCCTTGATCTTGGAATCTCACCAAGAGTCTCCTAATATTGGAATCTCACCTAAATATCCTCACCTTGGTCTCTCACGAAGGTCCCTTGATATTGGCATCTCACCAAGAGTCTCTCGATCTTGGCATCTCACCAAAGGTCCTCACCTTGGTCTCTCACCAAGGTCCCTTGGTCTTGGCATCTCACTAAGAGTCTCCCAACTATGTTGACTCCCCAAAATATCCTCACCTTGGTCTCTCACGAATGTCCCTTGATATTGGCATCTCACCAAGAGTCTCTTGATCTTGGCATCTCACCAAAGGTCCTCACCTTGGTCTCTCACCAAGGTCCCTTGGCCTTGGCATCTCACTAAGAGTCTCCTGACTATGTCGAATCCCTCAACACAAGTGACTTCCTCTCGAAGTGACTTCTCCTTTACCTCAACCTTGCTTCTATAAACATGAGTTACAATCTATTTCTAATCTCCAAAGTGAGCTATGACTGATATTACTTCTCACACCCACTTAAGATTTAGATTACATGTTGCATGATAAACATGTCCTTAAATAACTCAATTAATTAATAAATACAATTTTACTTTAATTTATTCCTTCTAACTGAAGTAAACACAAGACTATAATATTTTCGACTACTTCCACATGCAAAACACATGCCTATGTGGAAGTACATGTCTAATGCTACCCAAAACATCAACACTCCCTCTTAGCGAGGAAGGCACTTCTCCCACGTGGATTTGTCTCTATCTTCGCTACCAGATATTCTACCATTCCCGCTCTCTAATACACCTGATTGGCTACTCCCTCTAACATGGAAGCTATCCCTGCCAGGATGGTTATACCTTTCTTTGAAGAACCATTGCCTATGAACATGATCCTAGAAGTCTTCTGCTCCTGAGTATCCTACATGGCCATCTTGTACCATGACTCCTTCTTGACTGACTTGGAAATTTGCTCCTTCCGACCTGAACCTGAAAGCTAACTCCCTCTAAGTTTCTCAACCTTCGGGGATACCTGTTCCATTTTCTCTTCCACTTACATCGATCCATGATCCAAGATCCCCTTGGATCCATTTAGATGCCCCCATCCTCTAATAATGGTTCACCTGATAAAACAAATTAGAAAATAGCCAAGCCCTACAAACCCCAATATTAGTCCTTTGATATTTCTCATTAGCTACTCTCTCCCTTGTTGCCACTTTGCTCCTTTCCTTGAACACTTCCCTACACACTTGAATGGAATTCCTTCTCCATCCAATCAATTATATATTAACTCTAATTCTATGTATTTCTTCTATTCACTGAGAAATATCCCACACCTGCAACCGATCACCTCTATTGTTGTTGTACGATCCTGTACCTACAACTTCTCTACTGCCTAGATCTGTCCTTGCCACCATATCTCTCTACTGCTCATGGAATTATTCTGGCTGCTCCTTTGGATTCTCTTCTCCTTTGTATTGATTATATATCTAGGTGAAATTATTTCTTCACCCCTTTATGACATCTCCTTGAGAAAAATTCCTTCTTTTCTGTGTCTTTTAGTCCTTGACTCCAATAAATATGTCATCCTCTGATCTTTGGATGAACTTCCTTGTTCACCCATATGATATCCATTTGATTCATTATCCTTCAAGGCTCAAGCACCTGATAAAAATCCCATATTTTCTTCAAAGTAGATGACTAAAGAACATGAGTATAAGTCCTTTTCTTCTCCCATGTACTCCTTCTCTCCTTCAAAATCTCGATTCTGACGTTTCCTAGAAACCAAACCTTCAATTTTTTCCTACTGGTTTATATATATGCTAATATCTCATGCAAATATGAATTATTTTCTACAAAAGAAAGTGGATATATGCTTATTCTTTCAAGCACCCACCTCAACACTCTTGATTCCATATATCTACTATTGCAACCCTAGATATGAACTTGATCTCTACTATGGTCACTCCAATCTCAAGTTGTGGATGTGATAAGGAAATGGTTCACTTGAGGAAAACAGATTAGAAAATAGCCAAGACCTACAAACCCCAAGATCATTCCTTCAATCTTCCTAGTTAGCTACTATCTCCCTTGATGCCACTTTGCTCCTTTTCTCGAACCCTTCCCTACACACTTGAACAAAAATCCTTATTGATCCACTTAATGAGATATTACTCACTGATTCTATGTGTGTCTTCTTTCCACTAAGAAATATCCAACACCTTCAACTGAGCACCTTTGTTGTTGATGAAAGATCATGCACCTGCAACTTATCTGCTACCTAGATCTATCCTTACCACTAGAGCTCTCTATTTCTCATGGCACTATGCTGGCTCATCCTACAACTTTTCTTCTCCTTTTGGTTGATTATATCTCTAGGTGAAATTCCTTCTTCACCCCTTTCTAACATATCCTTGAGAAAAATTATGTCTTTTCTCTGTCTGTGAGTCCCTGAATCCAATAAATTTGTCATCCTCTGAACTCTGGATGAACTTCCTTATTCACCCATATGAGATCTATTTGATTCATTGTCTTTCGTGTCTCAAGAACATGAGAAAAAGTCCATATTTTCTCCAAATTAGATGACTCAATAACATGAGAAAAATTCCTTCTATGCTCCCACGTAGTCCCTCTCTCCTTCAAAGCCTCGACTCTAATGTTTCCTAGAAATTGATCCTTCAATTTCTTCCTACTTTTTTTATAGATCTGCTAATATATCCTGCAAATATAACTGATTTGTTGCAAAATAAAGTGGATCTGCACTTATTCCTTCAAGCACCCACCTCGAAACTCCTGATCCCATAGATCTGAAATTGATCTCTATTGTGGTCACTCAAATCTCATAGATATGTCGATACCATGTGCACTTGGTTTCCTCCCAGAGAAAACTTTCTCTGATACCATGTTGGGATCTTCTTTCAACCCTAGGTATGATGTGATACCATGTTGAAATTCCCCTTAACCTAGCACCTAAAAGTTAATTCCAAGAAAAATATATTTACTAAATTAAATCACAACTAGGTTACTCAACGAAACATGCAACAAAGTCATAAACAAGGAAACTAAATCAAGCATATAAGAACACCGAGAATTTTGGGTAAACCCATGGAAAAACCTGGAGGGAAAACCAACCAATGATTCTTTTATTAAGGTTAAATCAGGGCTCTTGTAGTAGGGAAAATGGCCCACTGATAAAATCATACATTGCAGACAAACTTAGAGACTCTTATGCTTCTTTACGGCCTTGTACCAACATGTGTCCCAATACATTCATGAATTTCCTTTCTATGACCTGCACACATATGTGACTTTCTCTTCTCTAACTCACGGATATCTTTGTCTATCTCCACCAAGACCTGTGGATGTGTAAAAAAATATTGTATGGAAAGCTTTGTATGACTCTTCTCTTCCCTGTAGCTTATGTCCTCTGAAACCCACTTGTTGCTTATTCTTCTCTCTCTCCTCCTTTACCTATGTGACATATAGATCAAATTCCTTCTCCAACTATCAATATCTTGAATCACAATCCCTTGTGATCCAACCCTCTCATCAATACTTGGATGAGCACTCTTCATCCAACTAGTGAGATCTCCCCACTCTAGTGTAAGAAAACATCCTTCTTTTCTCCTACACTCCTCACACTAGAAAAGGTCCTTCTTTTCTCTTTCTGATATTGGCATCTCACCAAATATCCTCAACCCTGGAATCTCACCTAAGGTACCTTGCTATTGGAATCTCACCAAGAGTCTCCTGATCTTGGCATCTCACCAAAGATCCTCACCTTGGTCTCTCACTAAGGTCCCTTTCTCTTGGCATCTCACCAAAGATCATCACCTTGGTATCTCACCAAGGTCCCTTTCTCTTAGCATCTCACCAAGAGTCTCTTGATTATTTTGACGCCCTTAACATAAGTGACTCCCTCTCGAAGTGACTTCTCCTTTACCCCAACCTTTCTCTTATAATCATGAGTTACAATATATTTCTAATCTCCAAAGTGATCTATGGCTGATATTACTTCTCACACCCACTTAAGATTTAGATTACATGTTGCATGCTAAGCATGTCCTTAAATAACTCAATTTACTAATAAATAAAATTTTCCTTTAATTAATTCCTTCTAACTAAAGTAAACTCAAGGATAGAATATTTTCGACTACTTCCACATGTAAAACACATGCATATGTGGAAATATCCATCTGATGCTACCAAAAACATCAACATAGAGAAGAGAATATTTGTGAAGCAGTTGTTGGGTATGTATTATATTCTTTGCATGACTAGCTGTAGTATCTGCTATGTTGCACCGGGTGCACAAGGTTTCGAGAGAAACACCCTTGAGAAATTTGTTTCCTTGGGAAACGTATGACATTTTTTCCTCGTTTTTTGTGTTGCCTCGATTTTCATGTCCATTGTTGGGCAATTTTTTGGCACATGGTTTTTGCTGATGGTTTTCTATTTTCGGTTAAGGATTTAGGGTTTTTCACTAATCCAGGTCATTGGGTTAGGGTTTGGATGTTGCTTCCTTCTATATGTATATTGTATTGTAAACAATGTATCACTATGAATGAATATAGAATATGTTGGTTTTCCTGGTTTGGGTTTCCAGGGGAAAAATCTTTGTATAATGTGTGTATTTTCATTGTATCTTTTATGTTCTTTTATTGAAAATATGTTTGCAGTAAAATATTGTACAAGGTCAAAATCTACATTTGGTATCAGAGCTTTGTTGGCTTCAGGGGGGCGCCTTTGTGGTCAAGGGTTTGGCTTGGGACTGTGATAAGCCTTGTTATAGTAGGAGATCTATGGTATTGATATTTCAGGTGAAAAGAAATGGTGAGCAGTTCTAAAATGGAGATCGAGAAGTTTAATGGGAAAAGTTTTAAGTTGTGGAAGCTCAAGATGGAAGATATGTTGGTGGACAAAGATTAATGGATCGTGGTGGATCTAGATACTGCACCTACATGAACTTCAATAGATGACTGGAAAAATTTGGATAGGAAGGAGAAGAGCACAATCCAACTATGTCTCTTAGATTCAGTATTACTGAATGCTTCATAGGAAGCTACAACCAAATATTTATGGGATAAGTTATGGAAGTTGTATTAGTATAAGTCCCTAGTAAATAAATTTTTCCCGAGAAAGAAATTGTATAATCTGAGGATGAGAGATGGAGATTCGGTGGAAGAGAATTTGAACTCCTTAAATACTGTGGTAAGTCAGTTAATATCTATTGATATTAAAATTTCATATGAAGATAAGTGTATCAGGTTACTGTGCTCTTTACCATACTTATGGGATAGCCTGGTTGTGGCCATAGGTAGTAATACAACTTCCTTGAAGTTTGATGAAGTGGTCTCATTCTTGTTGTCAGAGGATATGAGAAAGAAGAACATGGAAGGACAGAGCACATATGCATTATTTGCAAGAGGACGTTCCCAAGAAATAAATAGATCTAAGTCCTCAAGTGAGAGATCTAAGTCTAAGGGAAGATCTAAATCTCCTGGAAAGTTTGTAAAGGTATGCTGGAGATTTGGAAAAGGACACTACAAGAAGCAATGTAGATCCAAAATTGAGAAAAAGAAGGGATCTGAAGAAGCTCCTTCTATAGAATAAAATACCTCCAAGGAATAAGGAGGGGATGTGTACTTGGCTTCTTCAAGCACACATGCATATCATGAGGCATGGTTGGTTGAATCAACTGCATCCTTTCATATGACTCCCCATAGGGAGTGGTTATGTGAATATTAAAGGTATGATGGAGGTGATGTTTTCCTAGGTAATGAATCGACAACCAAAATCATAAGACAAGGAAAATTCAAGTTGAGGCTCATATATGGAAGGATTAGAACACTACCTGGTGTTCTACACATCCTAGGATTGGCCAAAAATTTGATTTCTGTAATAAAAATGGACGATGCAGGGGAAAAAACACTATTTGAAAAGGAAACCTATAGGATGGTTCGAGGAGTAATGGTGTTGCTTGTTAACACCATAATTTGCAACCTATTTCATAGGAATCAAGAATAATTGAGGTTTACCCTTAGGAGCATTATGGTATAAATCATGTGGCATTTTCCCCATGATTTTCATAGGAAAAATGAAATGTTTGGGGTTTGAAAATCTCCAACATCCTTCACTTCCTTCCACGTGATCGTCGCTCACTCGCCGTTCCATGCAAGTTTGCGCCAAGCATTTTTCTCCATGTCACCCCTATGCATACGATATCGGCCCGCCACCTGTTGTGCCTATATTGGTCACAGAAGAATATCTGCATAACCTCGAGACATCAAAATTGGCTCGTAGAATTCTTTGGAACCGTCTAAGAATAGTTATCGGTGTCAAGCCTTGTCCTGATCCTGATGAAGGAAGTTACTAAGAATGAGAGCGATGGTTTAGAACTCATCTCAACACATAAATGGAAAGCCATAAGGGATTGGCATATTTTAGCTCATGTCTAACAGAGAGCTGCATGCGCAGTCTGACAGAGGAGGACCAGATGGAAGAGATCGCCTTTGACAATAGAAGATTGTCTACACAGTTTGACAGAGAAGACGCCAACTGAAAACTTTGAATGCAACAATCTGATCACACTCCTGATGGTTGTAGTAGTTTTGCTTATATATAGGCAGTTTTGATATTTTGGAAGGGTCAATGGTTGAGCTAGGCTCCCCTATTGTAATATTTTGATGATGAACTCTGGTTCTTTGGTTATGTAATTTGATTTGAGACTTCTTGATTAATCTAAGTCAGATTTCTTCTTCCATATTATTTGCCTCTAATACTGAGAGAGTTCATGATTAACTGATTCACATTGGTTGTTGTAACTGTATTATGATGAATGTTTGACTATAGTGTTGTTATAATGTCTTTCAGTTTCCTTGAAAATTTGAATTCAAGAGGATCTTGTGTTTGATTTTTTTCCTCCTTAGGTTGCTGGAAGACCTGTTGTCCATAGCATACCTATGCACTTTCTCACCAAAGTATTCCTCCTAATCACCTTTACTCCAACTTACTGACTGAATTTGATACAAGACCTCAATTGCTTGTGCATGCCAACCCAACTTTTCTGAGTTAGAACGTCATTATATCGAGTCTTATCCATTTGACCCCCTTAAAATTCATTTACATTTACTGTATATCTGATGGGTACTAGGATTATCCTCATTACAATCTGAGGGTGATTCCTAGTGCTAACATAAATGGTGTCATTTTTGGGGAAGGATTTGAGCAGATTGAAGAGCTCCCTAGGAAGAATGACATAGATCCAACTCTTGATGGTATACAAGAGAGGGATACATAAATTGACTGTAATCATATACTTGGAGACTCCACATCAGAGACTCCACTGGGGAGGATCCTATTGACAGAAAGATGAAGGGAATGACTAGGTATCATCTTATGATCTTTCTTTATTAACTTTTGTTGTTCTTTATCAACTCATTTTTGTTTTTCCCTTCACATATAAAGATGATAATATTTTTCTTTGTTTATTTGGTTGATCACCAACCTTCCTTTATATATACATCCTTGGAAGAAGCAGACCTACTTTTTCCATTTGTTGTAGATGTTGATATTATATCCTCAACTTAGCCTAATCATAAAGATGATCTTCATATTGAAACCCCTCCTGAACTCACTCACCCTTGCAGCCCTGGAGAGGTTGAAACTGATCCAAAACATCCTCAAATCTCATCACATCCTGTTGTTACTGTTGATCCTTTCCATTAGTGTGTTAAGCCTCAAATTCAACCCACTAGTTTTCAAACTAGAATCAGAGACACGGTGTTTAAACCTTTAAATATTCCATATCATCTTCATCCTTATCCTCTTGATTTCTTTAAGTACTTTCCTCATTTTTCTAGAGAGGATCATGTTACAGCTGAGAGACATGTGGAGGATTTCGAGAATTTTATTGATTAGTTTGAGATAGTTCATGAGGATGTTACCATGAGGTTTTTTTCCAAATCCTTGTTAGGATATGTTTCTCTATGGTTTAAGGGTTTGGGAGATGACTCCATTGGTTCTTGGGTTGATCTATACAATGATTTTTTAAAGTGTTGGGGTGATAACAAGTCCCTTGATCAATACTGGGATGATTTTAATGCCTTTAGGAGAGGGGAAGATGAAGCCTTAGCTTTCTTCAACAAGAGGTTTTACAGTGTTTATCATAGTATGCCTATAGAGATCAGACCCATAGAGACTGTTTCCATGGTGTACTATGTCATAGCTCGGCATTCAGAGCTTGTCCTTCTCCTGAGAGAAAGGAAGTCTACATATTTATCACAGTTATTCATGGATGGTGAGGAAGTAGAGGAGAACCTCCGAGCTTGTGGAAGGATTCAAAGTCAGTATCATCTCAAATCTGAATGTAAGGTATTTTTTACCTATTGTCCCTATAAAGAAAATACTGTGGATAATTTTGTTTTTGACGCAGGTATCCATGAGCAACCCTATCTTGATGAAAATCATTTGTATGAACAATTAGAAGCAACAATTACTACTGTTACTGAAATGGATATTTTTAATATTTATATTCTTGATGAAACTACTATTTTAAAGGTTGATCATAGACATGAAAAGAAAGCCATTTTTAATGGATATTCTAGTGATGATGAACATCAAGCTTATATTACATTTGATCACTATGAAGATAGTAAGGATGACGCAGAAGTTGGCCTTGTCACAGAAGACACAACCTGAGAGTTTGACTAGGAGAAGCCCTTAGTTGAGGCATGTGAAGAGATCGTTTATACACAACCAAAAGTAAATCAATAGTCATCAGTGGATCAAAAACCTCCTACGTCCATCCTTCTTCCACTTGTACCTACAATTCACAACAAGCAACTTTTTGACCCACAGATGCCTGTGGCTGTCATTCAATCAAGTGTACATGTAGAGGACATCAAGCCAGCTATCAACAACTTTGAAACAATGAAGGTAACCTTTCATAAGTTAATCATGCATTTACTTTAGTTTCATGACCCTGTCGATGAGTACATAAAGTTACACTTTTCAAATACTTTGGTGCATGCAGGATTGATCTTTTTATCAACATTTGAAGGTAATATGGGTGATCATAAGAATGAAATTAGTTAGCTATCATGTTTTCCTTGTATTTTATGGATCATTTGTAGTGAAGTGAAGGATACAATTATCAAACATTTTGAATGGCTATGGTGGAAGTTTGCCTTCACCTAGCATTTTGTAAAAGCTAGTTAACTTAGGTTTTGTACATAAATAAGCTCCCTCAGGAGAAGGTGTTTTTCTTTAATTTTTAGAATAGTGTACTTGTCATCCTATTTTCTTCAGTGTGATGTTTCAGAGCATGAATCCATAGCCCAACATCTAAGGCACCGGAACTACTTGTTCTTGGCAGCTTGCAGGGAGCATGCCATCCCCTGTGGAGCCAAATGTTAACACCAGAATTTTCAACCTATTTCATAGGAATCAAGCATAATTGAGGTTTACCCTAAGGATCATTATGGTATAAATCATGTGGAATTTTTTCCATGATTTTCAGAAGAAAAATGAAATGTTTGGGGTCTGAAAAGCTCCAGCATCCTCCGCTTCCTTCCACGTGACTGTTGCTCACTTGTCTTGCCATGCAAGTTTGCGCCAAGAATTTCTCTCCATGTCACCCCTGCGGATACACAATCAACCCACCACCTGCTATGCCTGTATTGGTCACAGAATAAGATCTGCATAACCTCGAGGCGTCAAAATTGACCCGTAGAAGTTGTTGGCACCATCTAAGAACAATTATGGGTGCGAGGCCTTGTCCTGATCTCGATGAAGGAATTTACTAAGAATGAGAGTGGTGGTTGAGACCTCATCTCAACAAATAAATGGAAAGCCAGAAAGGATTGGCATATTTGAGCTCACGTCTAGTAGAGAGTTGCATGCACAGTCTGACAGAGATGGTCCAGACATAAGAGATCGCGTCTGAAAACATAAGATTGTCTGCATAGTCTGAAAGAGTAGACGTCGACTAAAAAATTTGAATGCAACAATCTGATCACACTCCTGATAGTTGCAACAATTCTTCTTATATAAAGGTAGTTTTGATATTTTGTAAGGGTCGATTGTTGAGCTAGGCTCCCTTATTGTAATATTTTGATGAAGAACTCTGGTTCTCTGGTTATGTAACTTGATCTAAGACTTCTTGATTAATCTAAGTCATCTTTCTTCTTCCATCTTATTTTCCTTTGATACTGAGAGAATTCATGATTGACTGATTCACATGGATTGTTGTAACTGTATTATGATGAATGTTTGATTATATTGCTGTTATAATGTCTTTTAGTCTACTTGAAAATTTGAATTCAAGAGGATCTTGTGTTTGGGTTTTTTCCTCTGTAGGCTATTGGAAGACTTGATGTCCATAGAAGACCTCTACATTTTCTCACCAAATTCTTCCTCCTATTCACCTTTACTCCAACTTACTGACTGAAGTTGATACAAGACCTCAATTGCTTGTGCATGCCAGCCCAGATTTTCTGAGTTAGAACGTCATTATCTCGAGTCTTATCCATTTGACCCCCTTAAAACTCATTTACATTTACTGTATAACTGATGGGTACTGGGCTTATCCTCATTACAGTCAGAGGGTGATTCCTAGTGCTAACATAAATGGCGTCATTTCCAGGGACATATTTGAGTAGATTGAAGAGCTCCCTGGGAAGAACGACATAGATCCAACTCTTGATGGTAGACAAGAGAGGGATACATAAATTGACTATAATCATCTACCTGGTGACTCCACTTCAGAGACTCCACTGGGGAGGATCCTATTGCCAAAACGATGAAGGGAATGACTAGGTATCATCTTATAAGATTTCTTCATGAACTTTTGTTGTTCTTTATCAGATCATTTTTGTTTTTCCCTTCACATATAAATAGGATCATATTTTTCTTTATTTATTCAGTTGATCACCATTCTTTCTTTATATATCCATCCTTGGAAGAAGCAGACCTACTTTCTGCCTGTGTTGTAGATGTTGATATTATATGCTTAGCTCAACCTACTCATAAAGATGAGCTTCATATTGAAACCCATCATGAACTCAATCACCCTTGCAACCCTGGGTAGGTTGAAACTGATCCACAACTTCCTCAAATATCATCACATCCTACTGTTATTGTTGAGCCTTTCCATTAGTGTGTTATGCCTCATATTCAACCCACTAGTTTTCAAACTAGAATCAGAGACAAGTTGTTTAAACCTTTAAATCTTCCATATCATCTTCATCCTTATCCTTTTGATTTCTTTAAGTACTTTCCTCATTTTTCTGGAGAGGATCATGTTATAGCTGAGAGGCATGTGGAGGATTTCGAGAATTTTATTGATCAGTTTGAGATAGTTCATGAGGATGTTACCATGAGGTTGTTTTCCAAATCCTTGTTAGGAGATGTTGTTGTATGGTTTAAGGGTTTGGGATTTGACTCCGTTGGTTCTTGGGTTGAGCTATACAATGATTTTTTAAAGTGGTGGGGTGAGAACAAGTACCTTGATCAATACTAGGATGATTTTAATGCCTTGAGGAGAGGGGAAGATGAAGCCTTGGTTGTCTTCAACAAGAGGTTTTACAGTGTTTATCATAGTATGCCTGTAGAGATCAGACCCACATAGACTCCTGCCATGGTGTACTATGTCATGGCTCATCATTCATAGCTTGCCCTTCTCCTGAGAGAAAGGAAGTCTACATCTTTATCATAGTTATTCATGGATGTTGAGGAAGTAGAGGAGAACGTCCAAGCTTGTGGAAGGATTCAAAGTCAGTATCATCTCAACCCTGAATGTAAGGCAGTTTTTACCTGTTGTCCCTATGAAGAAAATACTGTGGATAATTTTTTCTTCAATGTAGGTATCCATGAGAAGCCCTATCTTAATGAAAATCATGTGTATGAACAACTATAAGAAGCAATTACTACTGTTCCTGAAATGGACATTTTTAATAGTTATACTCTTGATGAAATTACTATTTTAAAGGTTGATCATAGACATGAAAGGCAATCCATTTTTGATGTATATTCTAGTGATGATGAGCAACAATCTTATATTATATTTGATCACTATGAAGATAGTAAGGATGATGCATAAGTTGGCCTTGTCATAGAAGACACAACCCGAGAGTTTGACTAGGAGAAACCCATAGTTGAGGCACATGAAGAGATCATTTATACAAAGCAAGAAGTAAATCAACAGTCATCAGTGGATCAACAAACTCCTACGCCATCCTTCTTCCATTTGTACCTGCAGTTCACATCAAGAATCTTTTTGACCCATAGATGCCTCTGGCTGTCATTCAATCAAGTGTGCATGTAGAGGACATCAAGACAGTTGTCAACAACTTTGAAATAGTGAAGGTAACCTTTCATAAGTTAATCATGCGTTGCCTTCAGTTTTGTGACCCTGTTGATGAGTACATAAAGTTACACTTTTCAAATTCTTTGGAGCATGCAGGATTGATCTTTTTATCAACATTTGAAGCTAATATGGGTGATCATAAGAATGAAATTATTCAGTTGTCACGCTTTCCTTGTATTTTATGGATCATTTGCAGTGAAGCAAAGGATTCAGTTATCAAACAGTTTGAATGGCTATGGTGGAAGTTTTCTTTCACCTAGCATTTTGTAAAAGTCGGTTAACTTAGGTTTTGTACATAAATAAGCTCCCTCAGGAGTAGGTGTTATTACTTTCATTTTTAGAATAGTGTACTTGTTGTCCTGTTTTCTTCGGTATGATGTTTTAGAGCATGACTCCATAGCCTAACATCTTAGGCATTGGAACTACTTATTCTTGGAATCTCGCAGGGAGCATGCTATCCCCTGTGGATCCAAATGTTAACACCATAATTTGCAACCTATTTCATAGGAATCAAGCATAATTGAGGTTTATCCTTAGGAGCATTATGGTATAAATAATGTCTCATTATGCCCATTATTTTCACAGGAAAAATGAAATGTTTGGGGTCTGAAAAGATCCAGCATCCTCCACTTACTTCCACATGATCGTCTCTCACTTGTTGTGTCATGCAAGTTTGTACCAAGCATTTTTCTCCACATCACCCCTGCGAATACACTATCGGCACGACACCTGTTGCGCCTGTATTGGTCACATAGTAAGATCTTCATAACCTCGAGGCATCAAAATTGACTCGCAAAAGTTGTTGGCACCGTCTAAGAACAATTATGGGTGTCAGACCTTGTCCTAATCTCGATGAAGGCAGTTACTAAGAATGAGAGCAGTGGTTGAGACCTCATCCTAGCACATAAATGGAAAGCCACAAAGGATGCATGTGACGCATGTGCAGTCTAACAGAGAAGGTCCAGACATAAGAGCTTGTGTCTGAAAATAGAAGATTGTCTGCACAGTCTGACAGAGCAGATGCCAACTCAAAACTTTGAATGTAGCAATCCGATCACACTCCTGATGGTTGTAGCAGTTCTTCTTATATATAGGCAGTTTTGATATTTTGCAAGGGTCGATGGTTGAGCTAGGCTCCCTTATTGTAATATTTTGATGAAGAACTCTGGTTCTCTGGTTATGTAACTTGATTTGAGACTTCTTGATTAATCTAAGGCATCTTTATTCTTCCATCTTATTTTCCTCTGATACTGAGAGAGTTCATGATTGACTGATTCACATGGATTGTTGTAATTGTATTATGATGGATGTTTGATTATAGTGTTGTTATAATGTCTTTCAATTTCCTTGAAAATTTGAATTCAAGAGGATCTTGTGTTTGAGTTTTTTCCTCCTTAGGCTACTGGAAGACCTAATGTCCATAGCAGATCTCTACACTTTCTCACCAAAGTCTTCCTCATATTCAACTTTACTCCAAATTATTGACTGAAGTTGATACAAGACCTCAATTGCTTATGCATGCCAGCCCAAATGTTTTGATTTAGAACGTCATTATCTCGAGGCTTATCCATTTGACCCCCTTAAAACTCATTTACATTTACTATATAACTGATGGGTATTGGGCTTATCCTCATTACAGTCCGAGGGTAATTCCTAGTGCTAACACTGGTGAAGGGATTTTGGTTTGGAAATCTGTACAAGTTGGAAGGAAGCACTATTAGTGATTGGTTTAATAGTTTCATTGTTCTTGATATTGGAGTTGAAGAAGAAAGAACTCTTAAAGTCTTTGGAGAAAATGTTATGTTGCAGCATCAAAGACTGGGGAATATCGAAGAGAAGGGTATTCGACTACTACACAGTAAAGGTATGGGTGAAGGTATGCCTAACTGCTCTATGGATTTTGATTTATGTGAACATTGTGTATATGGGAAGAAAAATCAGGTAAGATTCCCCTATAATGAAACGGGAGCAAAAGGAATTTTATAGCTAGTTCACAGTGATGTGTTTGGACCCATTTCAGTTGCATCATTGGGAAAATATATGTACTATGTATCATTTATAGATGAATTCTTGAGGAATACTAGGATATATTTCCTTGGGAAGAAATCTGAAGTCTTTGACAGGTTTAAAGAGTTTAAGGCTCTTGTTGAGAATCAAAAAAATAAATGAATTAAGGTGTTGAGGACAGATAATGACAGATCATTCTGCAATAATGAGTTTGAATAATTCTGTAAGAAGTGAGGTATATTAAGGAATAAGACTACTCCATATATACCTCATCATAATGGAGTTGCAGAAAAGATGAATAGGATGCTGATGGAAAAAGGAAGGTGCATGCTCAGTGGTGTTGGGTTAGGGAAATAATTTTGGGTAGAGGCAGTGGGTATTGCATGTTACCTGGTCAACATATCACCCTCATCAACTTTAGATGACAAGACTCCACAAGAGGTACGGATTGGTAAGAAACCTTGTCTGACACATCTCAAGGTATTTGGTTGTGAGGCCTATATTCATGTTCCAAAGGAAAACATGAGTAATCTAGATAAGAAGGCTAGAAAGTGTATCTTTATTGGGTATAAAGATGGTCTCAAAGGTTATAATCTTTGGAACCAAGAAACTAAGAAGGTAGTGCATATCCAAGATGTGGTATTTATAGAAATGAAGGATGTTGTTAAAAAGGAAGTCCTACCAAGTAAGGAAGAACTAGATACAATAGAGTTTGATTTAAAGGATGATGAATCTGACTCTATAGAAGAACATGAATTAGAAGAAGAAGATCCTCATACTCCAGTATTGACCAGATAGATTCGAAAAAAAAAGATACTAGAAAGGTATACTCCATCTTATTTATGTTCAAAGTTTGTTGTGTCTATTACTGATGATGATCCTAGAACTATCAGGGAGGAAGTGGATTTAGAGGATGGAAATCTTTGGAAAATTTCCATGGATGAAGAAATGGAAGCCTTGGATAAGAATGAGGCTTGAGATCTAGTGGAGTTTCTGACTGGAATAAATCCCATTGGAAGCAAATGGGTATTTAAAAAGAAGCTCAATGCAAAAGGAAAAGTGGAGAAATACAAAGCTTGGTTAGTAGCAAAGGGTTATTCCCAGGTTGAGGGAATTGATTTTGGTGAGATTTTTTCTCCTATTGCCAAGTTAACTTCTATAATATTTATGTTATCTATTTCTACTGCATTTGATTTTGAAGTAGAACAGATGGATGTGAAGACAACATTCCTACATGGGGATCTAGAAGAAGAAATATATATGAAGCAACCATAAGGATTTGCTATGAAGGGAAAGAAGGACATAGTATGCAAGTTGAAAAAGTCATTGTATGGTTTAAAAAAATCACCAAGGATGTGGTATAAAAAATTTGATACTTATAGGCTAGGACTTGGCTTCATAGGAAGCAAAGAGGATCAATGTATGTATTTTAAAATAGTTGGTGATCATTTGATTTATTTGGTCTTGTATGTGGATGACATGTTGTTGATAGGAAACAACAAAGACATTATCTAGGATGTGAAAACTTTGTTTTCCTCTAAATTTGACATTAAGGATGTCGGTGCTTCAAATTTCATTTTGGGCATGGAATTTAAAAGAGATCGGAAAAAAAGGAAACTTTGGTTAAATCAGAGAAAATATGTCAAGACAATTTTGTAGAGGTTTAATATGCAACAATGTAAACTTGTCAAGGTCCCTATTCCTATTCATGTAAAGTTATTTGCGGATCAGTGTCCCAAGACACAAGAAGAGGAGGAGGACATGTGTCATGTTCCATATGCGAGTGCAGTTGGAATTTTGATGTGTGCAATGGTCTATACTAGATTGGACATTGCACATGCAGTGGGATTTTTTAGAAGGTATATGTCAAAACCAGAGAAGGAGAATTAGACAAAATTAAAAAGGGTTTTCAGGTATTTGCATGGCACTGCTAGTTATGGATTGTACCACCAAGGAAGACCATGATTAGATAGATTTTTGTACATACTTGGATTTGTGGATGCAGACTGGACTTGAGATATGGATCGTAGGATATCTACAAGCGGGTATGTGTTTATCCTGTTTAGAGGAGCAATCAGTTGGATGAGAAAAATACATGTTGTAGTGGCACTTTCAACTACAGAAGTTGAATACATGGAATCCACTCATGTAAGTAAGGAAGTAGTATGGTTACAAAGATTGTGTTTAGGTATTGGATTGGTACAAAAAGTTGTAAGGATAGATTGTGAAAGTCAGAGTGAAATTTTTCTAGCGAATAACCCATCTTATCATTCAAAGACAAAGCATATTGATATTCAATATCACTTTGTGAGAGGCATGGTTGAAGAAAAGAAAGTGTTGTCAATGAAGGTGGACACTTTGAAGAATGATGCAGATTCATTAAGAAAATATGTGAGCATTGAGAATTTCTCTTGGTGTAGAGGATCCATGGACATTATTGCCTTGGATTGTTGACTATGTAACCATGTAACCCCATGTATGCAAAACAAACAAGTGGGAGAGTTTTGGGTATGTGTTATATTCTTTGCACGACTAGCATTAGTGACTTCTACGTTGAATTGGGAACCCAAGGGGGTTTGAGGCCCTTGGGGGTTTTCAATGGTTCGAGGATAGCGCCCCCGAGAAAATTGTTTTTCCTCGGGAAACATGTTGCATTGTTACCTCATTTTTCATGTCTCCTTGATTTTTTTGTTCATTTTTGGGATTTTTTTCGGCACATGGTATTTGTCGATGGTTTTGTATTTCTAGTTAAGGAATTTTTAAATTCAGAGTTGTTATTAAGTTCTTTTCAATTTACTAGAGCATAAAAGTATAAGTAGGATCACTGAAAGAAACACAATCACAAGATACACATCATTTTATCCTGGGAAACCCTCATGGGGGATAAAACCCAGCAAAAAATTCCTTAATAATGGATTGCCAATACAATTCCAAGACTTAAGACAAAACCACCAATAAAAGACTAGGATTGAGCATGTGCCTCTCTCTCCTTCTTCTTGCAACTACAACTACCTTCAAAAGATGCACACTAGAAGTGTGAGTGAGTGAGTGAGTGAACAAATGAGGCACCCTCCTCACTTATAAATACTAGTTGAGGAGGTGCTAGGGTTATGTCTCTTCATCAATTAGGGACGAGTTCTCCCCATAGTGGTTAAAACCCCTTTATTAAATCCCAAGGGTTGAATTTACAAACACCACCATATAACTATGGTTTGAGTAATCCACAAAAGTGGATTTGGTATTATACAAGACCCAACATGATCAATCCACAATAGGGGATTTGATCTATAAGATAATAACTCAATTATAATTAGAATATTCATCGAAGTTACAATATTTCAACACTCCCCCTTAATGAGAAGGGTATTCTACTAACATAGCCCAATACAACAACATCATCAAGAGAGAGATGACAACAACATCATCAACATCTGGAACACTAACTAGTGTATCTACAAATCATTGAAAGCGTTTCTCATCATCAATAACATCATCATTCACAACATGGAGTTGGAGTAGCATCATCATCATCATCATCATCATCTACATCAACATCAATTAGCATAATACTAATGCAACAATATCACCAAAACCATCATCAAAAACATGAGGTTAATAAAACAACATCATCAACATCATGAGGTTGGTACAACATCATCAACAACATGAGGCTGGTACAACATCATCAATAGAACTAGGCTAAATCAATCAACATCATCAACATGAGGATGAAACAACAACATAATTAGCAAGAGGTTGAGAAAACAACATCATCAACACGAAGTTGAGACAACAACATCATCAACACGAGGTTGAGACAACAATGTCATCAACACGACGTTGAGACAATAACATCATCAACGTGAGGTTGAGACAACAAAATCATCAACATATGGCAACAAAATGCGGCAGCTGCAACAACAACATTTTGTGGCACTCTGACAGACCATCCTTACCGAACCTTTGGGATCTTCCCAGGAATCATAATATTTCCTAGGATATGAAATCCTAATGGAGGTACCACATGGTACTCTGACAGACCATCCTTATCGGACCTTCAAGATGTTCCCTTGAATCAAAATATTCCCTAGTATATAAAATCCTAATGGATCTACCACTACTGACCACAACTGGAATATACATGCACAGGTACTCTGACAGACCGTCCTTACTGGACCTTCAGGATCTATCCAGGGATGATCAATCCCCTAGGATATGAAATCTTAACAGAGCTACCCATTGTTGGTCAGGATACCATAATATCATCAACATCACTCTCCCTTTCAAGGAAGGTCCTTTAGGAATATAACAAGCTTGCCTCAAAAGTATTCAAACTTTATAGGAGACAAAGGCTTGGTCAACACATCTACAACCTGCTCATCTATGCCAACACAGTGGATGTTTACAACTCCCCTCTGTACCATATCACGAATGTAGTGATACCAGATTTCTATGTGCTTCAACTTATAATGGAACACTGGGTTCTCCATCATCTTTATGCAACTCTAGTTATCACATAGAATAACGTTTGCTTCCATCTCTAGATCAATAGACATGTCAACAACTTCCAAATCCATATTGCTTCACAATTGGTGGAACATGCTGCAATGTATTCCGCTTCTACCGTGGTGAGAGAAATAATGGATTGCTTCCTGCTCTGCCATGAAGTCATGGCTGACCCCAGACTGAAACAACATCCTGAAGTTCTCTTTCTATCAAAAACACTTCCATCCCAATATGAATCAATATATGCATACATTTTGAATTCATGATCTCTAGTATAACATAGGCCATATTCCAATGTACCCTTAAGGTATCTCATCACATGCTTTACAGCTACAAGGTGAAAACATCTGGGATCTACCAAATACTAACTCAAGGTGTTCACAACAAAGAATATATCTAGCCTGGTATTCTTCAGATACATCAATGAACCAATGATCTATCTATATAGAGTAGCATCAATCAATTCTGATGAAGTATCAACCAAGAGATTCAACCTTGTTTCCATGGGTGTGTTCATGGCTTTACATTCCAACATGTCAAACCTCTTCAATATTTCAATTGCATACTTCCCTTGGTTAAGGAATATCTTCTCTGGGATCTACCAAAATTCAATACATAATAAATAATGCATCCGTCCTAGGTCTTTCATCTCAAATTCTGCAACGAGCTTCTTCTTACAATATGTGATGAGATTTTCTTCTCCTGTTAAGAATAAGTCATCCACATACAGTAGAAATATAACTATATCATCATTCATAATCTTGAAGTAAAGGTTAGAATCATCTCTACTCTTGGTAAATCCCAAGCTCGTCACGAAACTATCAATTTTTCCATACCAAGCTCTCGGAGCTTGCTTCAATACATAGAGATCTTTCTTCAATATGCATACATGAGTCTTTCTATCTTCAACTTCAAACCATTTTGGTTGTTCTATATACACTTCTTCTTCAATAACACCATTTAAGAAGGTTGTTTTCACATCCATCTAGTGTAACTTCCACTTCATTTTGGCTACTAGAGCTATGATGGTTCTGATAGAAGTGTATCTTGCTAGAAGAGAAAATTTCTCTTCATAATCAATGCCTTCCTT
The DNA here is from genome assembly GCA_032191745.1 of Picea mariana. Lineage (NCBI taxonomy): Eukaryota > Viridiplantae > Streptophyta > Pinopsida > Pinales > Pinaceae > Picea > Picea mariana. Next base: position 162,800 of record JASDQU010103688.1, read on the forward strand.
TTGAGAAAAGCCACAAGGCAAAAATCTTGCTTTATGTTTTTCAATACTTCCGTATGCAGTATGTTTTATCTTGTATATCCATTTGGAAGATACCACATCTATGTTCTTTGGTATGGGAACTATTTCCCATACATCATTCTTTATAATGGATTGGTATTCTTCCATCATTCCATCCACCCATTCTCTCTTCTGAATGGCTTCTTCAAATCAAGTAGGTTCCTTTTCTATGAGATCACACATCATGGCCATATAACTGAAGAATGTCTTAGGTTTCTTGCTTTGTCTCGTGGTTCCTTCTGGGGCACCATACTTCTCTCCATATTGAATAAGTTCCCTTTCTCAATATGGATTTCTCTTGTGAGAGGTCGTCATCTGGGGAGGTTCTTGAGATTCTATCATATCATGATCTTCTGGAATCTTATCATCGGGGGTAACTATAACTTCCTTCACTAATTCTACAACTCTGGGAGATATAGGTTCTTCTTCATATACTTCTTCAAGACGACATCTCCTTGATCTCTTGAGTGCTACATCTTCATCAAAGGTTACATCTCTATTTATATCAATATCATGGTAACCTGGTATGTAAATTCTGAAGGCGTTAGAGACCTCACAACATCCAACAAATATTCCCTTCTTTCCTGAAGGATCCAACTTAGTTCTCCTTTATTTTGGAATGTGTACAAATGCTGGACAACCAAATATCTTGAGAGGGATTACTTCTGGCTTCTTTCTAGAGAACATTTCTTTAGGGGTTTTGTATCCAAGTGCACTATGGGATAATATTTTTTTGACATAAACTGTTTTTCTTTCTGCTTCGGCCCATAAGTGCATTGGAAGATATTGATCATGGATCATAGTCTTCACTGCTTCCATTATTGTTCTATTCTTTCTTTCTTCTACACCGTTTTGTCGAGGATTATAGAGAGTCGTGAGCTCCCTCTTAATCCTGTCATATTTGCAAAAACTTCCAAATTCATTTGAGGTGTATTCTCGTCCATTGTCTGACCTGAGTATCTTGATCTTTCTTTTGGAGAGATTTTCTACCAAGGCTTTGAATTCCTTGAACTTTCCAAATACTTCATATTTTGACTTCAAGAAATAAACCCAAGTCTTGTGAGAATAATCATCAATAAATGACACATAGTATACATACCCACTTAGAGAGTTTCATGGCATTGTACCACATACATCTGAGTGGATGAGCTCCAAGATTCCTTCTAATTTACTATCGCTCTTTGAGAAAGGATTCTTTATGTTATTTTCTTGTGAACAACCCTTGCACACACCTTCATGATCAACCTTGAACTCTGGTAGACCTGTAACTACATTGCTTACATATGATAAGGCTTTGTAGTTGATGTGAGATAGTCTTCTATGCCGAAGTTCACAAGGAATCTCACTGGAGTGAGTCAAGGATGCACTTGAGTGACCTTGTAACTTATACAAGCCACCTTTTTATGTCCCAATAACAATTGCATATTCTATGGTTTTTACTTTAGGCCACATAAGAACTTCACCATCTATGAATGAAACCCTGAAAATTTTCTTGTCTAAAAATGAGATAGAAAGTAAGTTCTTTGTCAAACCTGGTACATAAAGTACATCCTTCATTCTCATCGGAGTCCCTGAATCAAGTTTGTAGGTGGATTGTCCCATTCCTTTGATACAATACTGATAATTATATCTGAGTGAAGCTTTATGGGGAAATTCATTTTCTGTAAGGATAGAGAGAATGTCTCTCTAACCTATCATGTGCTTAGAGGCACCATTTTCTGTGAGCCAAGTATCCTCTCCAGGTGTCACATATACTGAGAGGGAGGAAAATAAAACATAATCTTCAATCTCTTCTTTAGTCAACTTTGTGGGTGGCTCATCATATTCAAATGCATGGGCATGATGTATTTTGGTATTTTTCTTCTTGTACTCTTCCCTTCTCGCAAGAAAATTGTTAGCAATGTGTCCAATCTTATCACAATGATAACATTGATAAGAGGAGAAATATTTTTCTTTTCTTTTCCCCTTCTAATATTTCTGGAATCTCCTTGGAGGGTGAGATTCTTTATAGGTGAATTTCTTTGGGGAGTGATATTATTTATGAGGATGGGTCTCCTTTTGGAAACAAGTCTCTTTCTTTCCTCCTTTAGTATGAGCAGCTAGGGCTTTATCTTCATCCATTAATAGTACTTGTTATAACCCTAAATTACACTATCCTTGCTTACCTGGCATCAGGCCTACTCATGCCTCTTCCTAGCCAAAGCCATGCTGAGTAATTCCTCAAAAAACCACTTAAAACAAGCAACCCGCGCCCTAACTTATCACTGGGCATGGGCATCC
>JASDQU010103688.1:166538-177824 GCA_032191745.1 Picea mariana
CCCCACTTAAATGTTCAAGTACAAGATGATTCAAAATGAAAATGTCTCCTTGGTATATATAGGAGACTAGGGGGTATAATTACAACTAATGGCTTAAAGCCAACATAAATAAAATAACATTACTAATATAATATGCCCCAATTAAGGGGTAATGAGCCAATATTAGGGCTTAATAGGATCTAGTTCTTATTTCATGTTTATGTTGTTGTTCGACATTGCTTACACGATTCTACATGATTGATGAAATCTTGGTTTTATTGGCGATGGATAAGGCTTATTATATGTTGGTTCTAATTGAAACAAATGAATGATGGATAAGGCATGTTATGTGTTGTTTCCGTTACTCTAGAATCTAATTTCATGTTATGATGGCCTATGTTATCCATTGTTACCCTTTCTATCTATTCCTGGATTCATTGTTGTGACACCTGCACAAGAGATATGTTAGTAACAATACATAAGAGCAGTTGAAAAGAGACAAAAACAATATAAACAGAATGCAAAAAGAAGGTATTAAACTATGCTACTATGCTACACTATATGCATTGAAATTAAAATGATCATTATTAATCCTATCTAACAAGTTAATAGCTATGCGACTTATTGAGTTTTATGAAAACATGGTTGATATGCATTATGGTCGGCAATGGTTAAATGTGATGTGGGTGGCGTGATTGACAAAGTGATGGATGTTAAGTTTGATGCATAGATTAATTAAGCGAATTTATGGAAGGTTGGTTGGAATGTACTAAGGAAATGAATGAGGGGGGGTGGAGGCGACGTGCATTTACTGCACGTCACTCATACTCCATCCACTAGCTGCCACCCTATCTTGGCTATTGTTCAACTGAGTTTTGTTATGGTTAAGCTCCGATGTTCAAGCAAAGGAAGAAATGCTCGGCCAAGCTCGAATTTTTAAGGATTTCCTGGTTACAAGTATAAATTTTATCCATCTATTAACCCTCTCTAGTTATGAAATAGATATTGGCTTGGTGATGTATGGGTTTGTGCTTTTCTTAGAACTGGAAACTGTGTAAATTTGTGATGTTTTCTGGAATAGATTGTTTGTGTGGTTTTCATGGAAAATGAGATGATTGTTGAAATCATAGTTTTTCATTGATCATTCTAAGTGTTAGAAGATGTAAAGGCTATCTATCATCCTTAATGGGTTAGTTGTAGGGTTTAATACCCATTCTTTTGTTGTTATTGGGTTGTTGGGTTTGAAACACCTTGTGTCACTGCACATTGTTTTACTTAGGTATGGGTTCGTTCATGTTACTAATGTTTGCGCAGTAGGTTATGATGATTGTTATGCCAAAAGGGCTTACTTAAGGATGATTTATATTTCTTGGTTCTGTCCTATCTCAACATTCTTCAGTTGATTGGGAAAACCACAAGGGTTATACCCTGCGTGTTCTAAGTATTGTTACAAGACCAAAGTAACCCTTGCTCCTCTGTTCATAGTATCTCCTATCATGGGAATTGTCACCCTGTCTACGAAGTTATTGGTGGTATACCCTGTGTGTACACTGTTGGTCTTGGAGGTTCCCACCCTATTCTTGGGGGGCGACTCTAGTCTCCCTGTGTTGGACCACAAAGAAAACCCTTAACATATCAAGCCCATTTTTTGATAGATGGAACCATTATATCCGATCGGGTATGCTATTGATTGTTATGATTTGGTGGTGCATCATCGACAATGTTCTATCATTGGCTCATCTATGTTGATTATATTGATAGTGGTTTTTGTTATTGGTGTTGATCAATTCGTTTTTGGATAAGGAATCACACAATTTTTTACTGAACACAAGTTTTGCAAGCTTCAGAAGAAGCGGGACAACAGAGTAAGAAAGAGAAACAGAAAGCAGTTGCGAAGGACAATGCAATGCCAGCTAAGAAACAAACGGTTTCAACAGAATGAGGAAGCATGCAAGGCGAAATGGAAAACACAACCTATCTATATATAGGGATGAACATAATTGTAAAAGGGTTGGTGTTATTGCTCAGTTAGTCAGATGAGCTTTTAGTTGTTGGGTGTTGTAAGTCAAGTATAGTATATTATTCATTATGTAATGTAATCAATATATCTGTCAGAGAATCAGAGATCTGAAACATGAGTCCGAAGTCAAGAGTATGTACAGATAATTACTGTGTATTCTAGAGTCTGTAATTAAGGAAAGATTTTGAAGCTAATACGAAGATGGATCTGAATTTTCAAATATGATGTGTCTCTGTGTGTTTTACTTATGCATTACAATACTTCTTTATGGTTTATAAGTTCTACTTGAATGGTTCTATGTTTAAATGCTTGTTCTTAAAATAGAAGGTTTGATTCCTGCATACATAAGATTCAACGTTGTTCACATCTCTTGTGCAAGGTCAGGATGAGTCTTGAAGGTTCTGTGGATCCTCCTAAGTCTTTTCCTTACCCTTCCCTATCTTGTTGTCTCAGTAATGCTTCGGGTGAGACTTATTCTCTTTGGAGGAGATGAAAATGCCAGCGCTCTAGACTACATGGTACCTTTTGTTGGTAATCTGAGAAGGACCCTGGTCTGATCAAACTTGAACCAAAAAAATGGTTTCATTGCCGGGAGTTGAATTAAAAGGGAAACTGTAGGGAGAATGCTTTCATGGATCCACAGATCTGGTATTGACCAATGGTGGGAAATAAAATGTGACACCTTCATATGGAAAGAAGCAGAACTGAGGGGAAAATCGATGGAAGACACTCGTGAAGCAATCTTTTACTCAGAAAGATCGAGTGACTAGTACGAAATCTTCTGGGTTAAGTTTCAGGAAGAATTTTTCCACTGGATAAAGAGGCTCCAAGAAGCTCCAGAGTTCCAAGAACAAGTCAAGAGGATCTGTGCTTGGGACACCACAAATCTAGTAGCACTTCAAATCCTAGATTGTCCAATCACATGGGCAGTTGATTTCTGGGTCAGCACCACACTAGAGGGATATATCATCAAATTTGTAGCAGAGAACCACCAATATTTTTCATGAGCAGAGGTGATTTTCAAGAAAGACGCAAGGGGAAGACTGTTGAGAGAAATCTCCCTATGTATTAAATTTTCTTGATGGAAGAAGGGATGCAGACTATAGCCCCAAATGATATGGAAGTGCAAACACCCTCTCTTGGGGTAGGGTGAGGTTGGGGTAGAGTCATGGCATGACAGAGGGGAAGGGTTATTTGACAAATGGGGGGGAAACAACAAGAAACATACTCAAGAGATGAGCAAGCCTTGAAGAGAGCCACCATAGTTGAGAAGTGGTGGCGCAATAAGATCAAGGAAGAAGCAAGACAATCTAAGAAATTGAGGAATGAAGTCATATCAGGAGAAGTAGAGGAAAGACAGATGGAATAGTTGTAGAGGATGAGAAGACAGGAAAGAATGGCCAGTCAAATATTAAACGAGAGAGAAGAATGGAGAGAAAGAAGTCCCTAGGAGGTTGGACAAGAAGGAGAAGGTAAATATGTAAGAGAGAAAGAACCCATCATGGATATTGAAGAAGAAAGAGAAGATTCAGCCCCGATAACAGGAGAGATTGAGAATCCAGCCGAAGAGATCATCCTAGTGGAAGCAAATGAGACCCACTAGATCAAACAAAATTTCCCTGAAGCCAGTGGCACCAGCCCCAAATCGCCCACACACCAAGTTTCTTCTATACAAGTGGTAAGTTAGATATTAGCTTCTAATACTATTTCTATTCCAGTGCAATTAGTCAGTCAATCACAACCAGGAAGTGTGAGTGCAGGGAGGATATTGGGATCCCCTGGTAGATCGCAAGTAGGATCGTTAGGATTTATATTGATAAGAACAACAATATCAACAATGGTTGGCCATGTAGGAGGTTTGATTTCCTGATACCTAGAATTTTGAGGTAAGGACGATGAAGACGTTGAGTAGCATTGGTTCTTGTGCAAAGAAATCTAGAGATCCAGAGGGACTACAGATGTGAATAAGTTGGTCGAGTTTTATACTACCTTGAGAGGTCAAGCTCTCAAGTGGTACATGAATATCATCGAGCCAAGAGTTCCAGGAATGCAAGGTCAACCGTTCACACTTCGCTAGGTATTGACAAGGTTCATAGCAGAGTTCAAACTACCTCACTCAGAACAACGGGCTTTGTCTGAGTTGTGCGAGATCCAGCAGTGGGAAGGTGAATCAGCCTAGGAATACAGCCATAAATTTAAAGGTTCTATAGGGAGGTTGGCACATCCAATCCACAAAGAACATCAAAGGGAGTGGTACATTCAGGGGTTGCTTCCTCTGACTCGGATTTCGCTAATGCAACAATGGATAGCCACTTTAATAGATGCTTTGGAACAATTGATGAACATTGAATCCATGGCAGGATACCTTGGGAGCCTGAGAGTGACCAAACCCCCAACAGATGTGAATATGGCGCAACTACAAGGGCATATATCGACGCTTATAGAAAATATTCAAGAGATGATGATACCCAGACCAGGACGACCACAGGTTTGGTGCACCAGATGTTATATAGAAGGAAACCTAGTGAAAAAATGTCCACGAATAAGGGGAATGGGACCTCCTCATAATCTGATGGTACCCCCCACCAAGACCCACAGGAGGATTTGCACAAGTGTCAATGAACTTACCATTCCATAACCCCACCCCATATCATGCTTTTCTAGGAGGCCAAGCAGCACCAACAGATGAGTATTGTGAAATTTGTCGAATCCATGGGCATGGGCCAAGACAGTTCCCCATTATGAAAAAATATTCAACTATACCAAATATGGTACATTGTGAGTTATGTTCATCTACCACGCATACTACCAATCAATGTAGAGCATTGGATGCACTTGCAGAGAAGTTAGACCGAACAACATTTAGGGTGAATGAAAACCCTCAGGGACCAAGAACAGGTTAAGGAGGTGGAGCTAGGGGATACTTCAGAGGAGGAAGAACCAAGGGAAGAGGGCCAAGCGGATGTTATAAATATGAGGAGAAAGATCACCTGGTTAGAGACCATCCTCATCCAAGGTGGCCATGGCACTCTCACTGTAGAACCAATAGGCACGAAACTGAAGAATTCTCAGAATTGATTACAAAATGGGAAGATAGAGTACGACAATGAGGAACAAACCTCATCAATTCATAAATTAAGAGAGTTATTAAGGGGAAATTTCCCAACCTTAATATCATTACCCGAGGAGGGTCGAAGATAGGAGCTGATGCTGATACTCTACCTCAGATCCAAAAAGTAGCACCCAAAGAAGACATGTATGACCCTCTAAAACAAAATCTATTATTTAAAGATGACATAGAAGTATTTTAGAATATTCCTAGCCCCGATATGCAAGAGAAACCCTCACATCCTATTGTTTATCCTAAGATGGCACAAGTCCCTTCTTCACCCCTTGCACCCAGAAACCTTGTAGTCATATCAAGACAACCTGAGCAACCTTAAAATGTAGTTGACCTTTTTTTCAATTATTCTCTGACATTCTGGGGAATGATCAACTAAAAGAAAAGTTGTTCCATGCACTATACCTAGTTTTAGGTAATGAAGAATCCCTAGGAGCAAGAATAAGGGCTAATCCTCCTGAGAAGAGTACTCAAAGAGTGAAGCGAAGAAAAGTAAGAATTGGAAAAGAATTCAGACTAGTAGCCCAGTTAGATGAATTTGAGATTAAGGATGTCATGTTGGATCTAGGATCCGATGTGAACATTCTGCCTAAGAAGACCAGGGAAGCCTTAGGAAAACCTAGGCTGACATATTCCCCAATTCAGTTAAGAATGGAAAATATATATTGTAACTTCCCCATAGGAAGACTGGAGAATGTGGAAATAGATGTTACAGGAGTAAAGACAGTGGTTGACTTTGAAGTCATTGAGATCATGGGAAATAAGGACCCCTACCCTGCACTAATTGGCATTGATTGGGCCTATGACAATTATGCAGTAATCGACTTAAAGAAAGACACCATGACCTTTGAGGCTAAGGGAATCAAGGTAGTTCAACCTTTGGATCCATATGTAGGACCCAGGTATATAGAGCCAACAGAAAACAATATGGAGGGAGAAGACTTGGATCAGTTGTACACTGTAATAGCAGGAACAAGAGACGATTATATAAATCCTATTGTTGATGGATCAGTTAGTTGGAGAAGCATACAGTCATCAAATGAAGATTCAGAATTAGCTTTTGATAGTTGGCAACAAGGTTCGTATGAAAGATTCTCAAGAAAATGCACAATTGTCAGAGTAGCCAAATGGGTTGGGACCGAAGTTAGAGAACACCCAATATATGATGGCACATCAGAATTAGATAGTTTTCTTCTCAACATGGAGGAAAACGTTGTAGAAGATAAAAGAATCTCAGTACTAGCTGTAGCTTTTTGAAACACCCCTTCCATATGGTGGGCTAATCATAAATCCTTACTTGGGATGAGGTGAAGCAAGCTACCAAGTATAGGTTCCAGAATAAAGAGCAGTTGGAATCAAAGATGGAAACATACCTCCAAGTTGCCCAATTGTTCAGCAGAGAATCGAAGCCTAGAATGTATATTGAATAGTGCATGACACGGTGGCAAGCCACAAGAATACCCTCTTACTTCTAAGTCCAGGTATTTCCCCACTCTCTAGGTCCAATTGCGAAAGATTCGTTCATACATGAGGAAGCCAGAAGACAGACCAACGACTGACAAACACTGGAAGCTCATTTTTGCAAGGAATTCTCAGTTACAAGTAAGTACCTTGAGCTTGAAGTAGTCCTACAAAATATTAAAGAATTTCTTTTTAAAGATAATGGTAATCAGAAATCAAACTTAGTGGTATGTTCCAAACATAGCCAAGAACTTCAGACTAACCTTCACCTAGCCTCAATGGAGAAACCCATAGAATTCTATCAGATTAGCATAGATTCATAAAGCCTAGATGACTTAGAGTATTTGAGAAACCTAGCCATCAAAGAGACAGAGGGGAGAAGAGAAATCCAAAACACCATACCCATCAAGACTGATAGTTCCAACAATCACCCATTAAAATTGCGCAAAATCAATATAGGGACCATATAACAGCCCAAGATAGCTATGGTGGGAAACAACTGGGATGAGCAAACTGATCAAGAAATACAGAGTTTTTTGTGGGAATATGAGGATCTATTCCCGGAATTAAAGGAGCTATGGGAGAAATGAAAATTGAACAGAAGCCAGGATCAATCCTGTGAGACATAGACCATACCATCTCAAACCTAGAGTAAAAGAGAAGTTCAAGAAGGAGATAGATAAGATGTTGGAAGTAGGACTCATTTTTGCAGTAGGAGAAGAAGAGTGGGTCAACCCAATAGTTATTCAAAGAAAGAAAGGCACAGAGGATATTAGAGTCTGTGTAGACTACAAAATCCTTAACTATGGGCTTACAGGACAACCACAAAGAAACTTCATAGGTACACACCATTCCAGCTAGTGTATGGGAAAGAGGCAATGGTGCCTGCAGAGTTCATCACTCCAAGTTTGTATATTGCACAAATCACACATATGTCAGAGGAGGAATCAATGGTGCAGAGACTTATGGATTTACAAGAACTTGAGGAGACCAAATTTATAGCAGACTTCCATCAGTCAATGGAAAAAGAAATACAAAAATCTTGGCATGACAGGAACATTAATACCAAGGTATTTACGCAAGAAGACAGGGTTCTACTCTATGATAGTCGGTACCAAAAGCATCCTGGCAAGCTGTGCATGCACTGGTTGGGACCATTTATGATTGTGGAGATCCGACCCTCAGGAGCAGTCAGACTCGCGCAACTAGATGGGGTGTTGCATCTAGGATGGGTGAATGATGCCTGCCTAAAGCCCTATGTGTCTCAAAACTAAAAAAAATGGACTATTTCTCTCATCCGAAGGAGCTTGTACAATATTTAGATCTGAGTTTTCTGAAATTTTTGTAAATTCAGTTAATAAAGTCAATGAGTGCAGTGTTGCGCCATGAAATATAGTTCATTTCATGTTTAAGTGTTGTTTGATACAGAACTAATGACTCACCAGAGCAGGATCTTAAGAATAAGATAATCCATTAATTATAGTCATTAATATGATGGGAACAACCTTTGTGGTCATAGGGAGAACGAATCTTAATGTGATCTGCATCTATGTGCCACATGAACCCGATCTAGTCATAGCCTTTATTGCCATTCAAGTACCTTGTCTGAATTCAGTTAAGCCATAAATCTATGTTATGAAAATATTCCATTGGAGTTCACACCGGGATACCCACCTGTCAAACAGAAAGGTCTGAAATCGGCCATGTCCCTACCCCACTCACATAAGTAAGTAAATTCCAGAATTGCCCAATAGGATTTACCTTGTTAAACCATCTCGTCGGACAACTCAGATCTAGTTGCATCCATATGGTCATGATGAACAACAGTTATTGATAAAAATTCCCATTAATCCAAGTATAAGGCCCTAAGAAATTGCCCAATAACGCATCATTTCCAAAGAACATAGCCATTTCTGAATTTAGTAGAGCAAACCAGCTTGTACAATTGTGAAATCCATGGTCATGACCCTATTCCTTATCTTTCCACAGAAGTGTGAATGTCGAGAGCCACAACAAGTTGAATTGCCATGTCTAAAGAAGCAGTATCAGACGAGCCATACGACCCCCAAGTTGAGGTCATGGGCAATCTCAAAGGGAAGGTGGAGCATGTTAAGCTCCTCGATATTGACCTCACAAATTCAATCTTGTTTCCTCAAATGAACACATATGTCTTTTGGGAGATAGCTCCAGATAGATTAGGAGGCATGAAATTCATTCCAAGACCATAGTTTGTCAACTTATTGAGTTCGACCATCATGAACTGTAGGTACCTACCAGTATTCGAAACCATTGGTGAGGTTGCACGGTGCACAAAAGTTTTGATAAGTAGAGTGCATGACATAAGTCTCCGGTTGGATAAGAGATATCCAATCCATGCTAAATATATCCATCATCTTACAAGACTGTCCTTCGAAGGAGAGGATGTGTCGAAAGGATTCCAAACATCCTTGGTAAGCACGACAAAAAGAAAGGCAAGTTCAGCCTATATGAGAAATTCAACACAAAGAGGGGGGGACACACAACAGTAATCAAACCCATTGTTATTGGATATATCGGTAAATGTGGACATAAATTGATCTCCCTAGATCCACCTATATCTAGAACAAAACAATATAGGACATGGCGCTTTCCGTAAGTTTTAATCATTGAATCTACTATCAAAGAAAGGATAAGTGACATACCTTTGAATATCTCTTCCTTATGACTTTTTTGTCCCTGCTTCGCTCTGGTGCTCTTGTGATATTGATCCTATAATGAAACACAAACCAACCAAAGTGAAAGAAACAATGTTGTATTCAATGACAACCTATGTATGTGATCAATGCATCATGCAATAAAATGAGAGTGATTTTATGGGAAGGAATCATACCACTGTATTATATTAAGAGAAAGTGGAAGATAAAACCAAACAACCTTGATGTTACTAAGTTCCCTTTCAGTGGATTTTTTCTCTTGACACACACATTTGCTCCAAGCTTGCATGAAGATGATCCACAATAACTTGATGGACTAAGATGAAGCCCTCAAGCATCTAAAGTAGAGTTCCTCACATAATTATAAGCCTATTCAACCTTAGTCATTTCTTACTTGCTCTTTTCTCAATACTTTTGCTTAACCTTTTCCATGAGAAATTCATCATTGTATAGGAGAAAGAGAGATAGTTAAAGAGATCAGGATGATCCCACCAAATTGGAGAGGCGAGTAGGATCCAAACCATACAGATGCCACCTCACATTCTAGAATATTCCTTCTAGAAATTTCGTGAACTTCTTCCTTTTTATCAGTTTTAGAATGTCGATGCACCCTGTCTATATAGCAGCCTATGGAAACTTCACAGGCTAGGTATAGTGCATCCTGCGGAAATCAGGCATTTCCACACTGCATAATACTAATAACCTGCAACATCCTTCTAAAAAAAAATCTTGTAGAGCAGGAAACTAGTTATGTTTCTCATGGTAAATATCCTTTTGAGAGGTTGAATAAATGATTGTAGACACATCACCAGGGTGACCAAAATACTTTGTAGAACATGTGTGTGTGTGTCAGAAACAAGGAGCACACCAATTGGGAACCTACAAACAATCAAGCATCTGCATAACATCATACCATTTCTAAGGTAGGCATTCCCATTCTCAGAATACAAACTGTTAACTCCCAAAATAGCACCATCATTTTGGTTGGGTTTTACGGTGGATAGCATGGCTATTGATGGTTTCCTCAATTCATTTTTGAGTCTTTTAGCTGCAAAATTTTAGATTTTGGTTTGACTTAAATTTGGATTGTAAAGTCTTCTTTTTCAAAATTGTCAATTTTTACTTTCCACAGCTAACTTGTTTTCAAAGGTTCATTGTGCGCTGTGGAAAGTGCCCACTTTGAACAGCTAAGGAGATCGTTTCATCAGTTGGCGCGTTGTTGAAAGTGTCAAATCTTAAAGGGTTCTTAAAATCATCTCTCGGATGGCGCGCTATCAAAGATACATGCTTTCAACAGCTAAGGAGGGTCTTCTACAAAGTGGCACGCTGTAAAAAGTGCATACTTTCCGCAGCTAACAGGGGCTTACAAAGAGGCACGCTGAGGAAAATCAATATTATCAACAGCTAACAGAGGTTGTACTCCCAGGTTGGCAACATCAAATCAAATCTTTGTTTCCATATCAGACATTGTTCACAAAGGATCGTTTAGGGTTTTGAATTGCAAATGGAAAAATGACACTTAAACTTGCAGGGAACTTTTCGATCCCTTCCTGAGCTCCAAATTAAGATATGACAACACCATTGGAAATCTGAGATTCTCTAGATGTCGATCGACTATTCATATGTGAAAAATGGATTTTTTATGACCGAGAAATTCAATTTTGAAAATCTGTCTGTTTTCAACAGCACAGAAGGCATAATTTTTTACCCGTTAGCTGTTGAAAGTGGCGCTTTCCGCAGCTAAGGAGCGTTTTTTCACAGGCTATGTGCTGTGGAAAGCCTGTAACAGCCAGACTGTTACGATTTTCGCCCAGATTTGAAATTTTTGAATTAAAAGTAGATGAAACCGTTGGGACTAGACAGGTGGTGGATTATTCCATCAAATCCAAAGGCTATTTTGGGAAAGACAAGTCAAAAGAGGAGTCTTTGGTCAAGTTTGGTCATTTTTGAAGGCATAATATTAGGAATGAATACAACATCTCATCAAATTCGAATTTGTAATCTTATGGAGG
>JASDQU010103688.1:210167-222763 GCA_032191745.1 Picea mariana
GTAGAAGTACCTTGAATAATCCCTCCAAATTAACATATTGTTGTTTTTGCATTTTTGCATTGCCACTAATGCATCATGAGAGACCATAATTAGCCTACACATGCCCTTCATTATGTTCTAAAGCTCAAAACCAATGATTTAACTCGTCAAAGAAAGACTACATTTGATCAGACACGGCAACACACTACACACAAAAATATTAGTACAAGGAGGTGTCATCCCATGGACATTCTATGACACTAGTGAGAGATTTATTCTAAGGGGAGATAAAAGCCTAAACTATTGTACTATTTTTCCATATCAAATTAATTCAAACTAGACAAGAGGAGCATCATATTGGGGGAAAAGATCTCAATTAGGCTGATCCACCCAAGCAAGAGAGCACACCACCTTCTTCTTGTTTGTTTTGACTAGCTAAGTAGACCCAATATCCATTCCAATTGAATCAGAAGTAGTGGAGCCATCTATGATCACTAACCCAAGGTTCCGAGGCACCTTAGGCCAATCCACCACCAAGGCAAACATACTTCCCTAAAGTTGCTTTGTAGGGGCTATCCTTAAACTGTGGGTTCAAGTCATCAATGTTGAGCAACAAAGTCAACCATTTACTTTGCAAATGGAACCTTAGATAATTGGAAACTACAATCAAATTATGATGAGGATGGAGGGCCTCTTGGGATTAGCTAGACAATGTTTGAGAAAACAATCCTCATTGGGGAATTTTTAGGTCGAAAATCAACCTCCAAATAAAAAATGTAATAACAATATCAATTTAAAATAACTAATAGAATTCAAGAGGATGATGTCAACCATTAGAGTAAATAGTTTTGGAGGGAAAGAAAGAAAACTACTTATTTTTTCTAGTGTATTTTAGACTTATATCTTTATATGTTTATTCAAATTTCAAGTGTAAGCACCAAATTAAATTACTCATCCAATAAGCATCCAAACTGTATGTATTATTGAGATATACTAGAAAAACATGAAAAACAAACCATAAAAAAACATAAAAAAAAAATTTCATCTACAAACCTATGTGTTAGATGTAAAATATGTAATAAGTGTCTACACTTAAATTTGAAGTAAAACCTATTAAAATATAAATCTAAAATACCAGAAGAAATGATTGGTCTTTCTTTCTTTCCTTTAAAAATTTACGTCTCTTATTTTATTTTTTTTAACTATTATTTTATTACTTTCATTAATTATTTTAGACTTTAAATTTTCCTTAATAAAAACTAAACCTTGATTAAAACATTTTAACATTAATCCCCTAATTTAATATAATATATGAATTGCATAAACATTGTATCGATAATAACAATCATTAATATGACTTACTCATTTTTGTTCAATAATTATTACAACTTTGAAGTCTTATAAACTTTTCTTTATTCATTTCTATTCAATAATTATTACAAAGTTTGAATAGCGGATTAAACGATTATCAGTTTCTCATTATTTATGGAGTGGGTTAAGGGATTGATCAACTTGAACGTCAAACCATATTTGGGATAGATTAAATTAGTTATTTGCATAAAAATTATATTAGATATACATTGTATTAAGTTGTCGTAAATGCTTTGTAATTTGATGTATAATGTTTATTTACTAAATTTATATATATGGTTTTATTTAATTAATATTATTAATGTTATTGTCATCGTTAATGTTATTCACAAAATTTTCACAGAGTTTAATTAAGTTGTATTTAATTAACGGAAGAATCTATTATCTCTTGTGGCTTTCACATTATTTTTTTTCTTATAAAGAACAATTTTTCCAAAAATTAATTAACATAATATTTTATTTTCTAGTATGACTTTCTCATGTATATATATTTTTAATTCTCTTTAAACGTAAAGATGAGTCGTAATATAAAGATCCTAGAGGTTTTTGATGGAAAATGATCAGATAAAATAAATCTGAAAAAAAATTCCAACTTAAAAAAGATGAATTATATGGGCACTCTCTGCCGGAACAACATCAACAACTGGTAAACCTCGGACAGAGAAAAAGGGGGATGGGCCAAAATCCCGAAATACTTTGTCAACATGGAGAGGAGAAACGGAAAAGTCCTTTGAAGTTTGACGAGGCTTCGGATCAATGTAATTTTAATAAAAGCCATTAATTTTTATTGATTTGCAATTAAGTGAATTTGTTCTCTGATATATAAGTAAAAGTAATTTTTCAATTAAGTGAATTTGTTCCTTTATCAATTAAGTTAATTTGATCCTTTATATAAACAAAACTAAGTATTTGTATTTGTATAGAATGGATAAAAAATAAGTGTTTACATATAAAGAGATTCGTATAAAAGTTGTGAACTGTTACACAGGATGAAATGATGTTAATTTTGTAAAGACCTTTTTTAATAAGAAGGTAAAATAGTTCGTTGAGAAGGTTGCGATTTATTGGAGTTTTTGCTAGCTTTACTGGGGTGTACAGTTAGCAATATGCAGCATTGAATGCTGGAACATATGGATTATAGATTGTGGGATTTGAAAGCAATATTTAGCAGGCTTGGAAATTGATGTCTCACAGGAACTAGGTAGGGTTATGGCATCACTGTTGATGATAAGTTGAGAGAGTAAATGGGCATTCAAATTTCAAATTTCAACACTCTAGCCTAGGCCTTCTTAGCTTTAGCCTCCAACTTTTCTCTGTGAGTGCTATTTCCAAGTCTTGTACTAGTCATGGCTGGAGCTTGGAGATTGGATCTGCTCAGCATAAACTTTATGACAGTGAAATTTACACATAATATACAAAATATTTTGACATTTATGATTTTGGGTATTTTTAGCTTTAGCCTCCAATTTTGCTTTGTGAGTGCGATTTCCAGGTTTTCTACTAGTCCTGGCTGAAGCTTGGAGATTGAATCTGCTCAACATAAAATTTATGATAATGAAATTTACACATAATATACAAAATATTTTGACATTTATAATTTTGGATAAAACTTAAAGACATGCATGAAAATGAATTAAACTTCAGCAATATTTCTCTTAACAAGCTGGATAAATTTAAAATTTCAGACCAAATATCCAGTCTCAATATTGCCACATGTAAATTATAAATAATCCTATCTGAAAACATATCAAATCAAGCATGCTATAATCAAGTTGCCGCAGCATTCAATACTAACAATGGATGCTCAGGCTGAATATCAGCAGCCTTGATGCAGTATGCTTACATAGGCATCAAGACATTGCTTTCTGCTATGCGCTGAAATTGTAATCGCCATGAACCTAAAATATATTTGATTGAGTTATTGATCGATCTTGGATGGTATCATTTAGTTAGCTTTTAATTTCATTTTCCCAGTAATTTGAAGTTATCATTTTCATATACATTGATAATGATAGGTGTTATTAATTTGGAAATATGAAAAATAAAGTTCAATATGCATCAATCATTTTTATAAAATATTAACTATTTTTATAAAGTGATTGTTGTTAGTTAATTATATATGTTTTATTTTGAAGATGATCATTAATATACTAATATATCATTAATATAATATTTAATAATAATGTATTAATGTAGTATATTATTGTTCTATTAATAATGTAATATATAATAATAATTTATAAATGTAATATATAAATTAAAGTATTAAGTTATATTAATCTGTAATGTAAAGTATTAATTGATTGATACATTAATAATATGTATTAATTAATAAATTTCTAAAATATTAATGCACTAATAAAGTATTACATTAATAATACATTAATGAAATAGAAATACAATTACTTTAATATATTTAGTAAAACATTATGAAAGTACTAATACATTAATAATGTAATGTATTAATTAATTAATACATTGATAAATGATTAATACACAAATAAAGTAATATATTATTAAAGCATTAATACATTAATTGAAAATGACCTTAGTCTACTATGGTTGACTATAATCATGATTTCTTATGGTGATAATTATGAATAACATTAATACATTAGTGTATATTAATTACATTAATTAAGACATTAATACATTTTTAATAAATACATTAGGAAAGTATTAATACATTATTACATTAATGTAATATAAATTAAAGTATTGATTTCCATTAATATATAATGTGACTTATTAATTAATTAATACAATAATAATGTAATTTATTAATTAATTAATACATTTATACAATATTAATGGATCAAAGATATGGGATAATGGATTCACTCTTTTAGTAAGAAAGATTTTGAGGTCACGAAATGGGCTGCAGAAACTCTAGGGCAGGGAAAGGATGAGGTCCTTGGCTGGTGGTTCCCACTTAGACTATAGATGGTCACATAATGGATATGTAGTCTTCTCATGTCGGCTGGGAGAAGAGGAGGAATTACTCAACTATAACATGGATTCAACAGAAGGTATGGATATTTGGGGTTCGCCAACTAACAACCATGCAAGCCCTTTCCCTGCCACGTTTCCTTTGAGGCCCGACAACGGGCATGGATTAGATATTGGGAATGTTTCCTCACCAGGTCTGGTGTTGGGGATTTCTTTCTCCAATGAGACCACTTTGCCGTTTTTCTGTTATGAAGCAAACAGTTGTGCTGTCGGCCTGGGCTCAAATTTGGAAGGTTTACAGGCAGTAGGTAGCTCTTTTCAAGCTTACCCCCTATCTTCGTGAGATGATTCCCCTTTGGTGGAGGACTATTGGGCACTGGGTCAGTAGAGCATTGACGACCTAGGTTTCCTACAGAAGGTGATCTCGCTAGAGTCTTTCTCCCATGTTGGGACACAACGCTCGAGGATTCCTGCTCTTACTCCTTTTGAAGTTAATAACATCCCATTATGGGTTTTTTCGGACCATTTTATGGTGGTGGAGTTTACTGAGTCACTCCTGGTTCATACACAACCCTCAAGATCTATCGTTTCAGGGTTTGAGTCGAGGGTTTCACATAGTCCTTTTGGGAATATTCATTCTACTAGGATAGATGCCCATCCATCGGTGCAAACTCCTCCTGTAGTCTCTCATAAGCGCAAAAATAAGTGTGTAAACAAAAAAGGAGGACCGACTCGGTTGGTTCTGGGGGAGGATGTATCCATGGCTCAAGTGTTGGATATGTCCTCTTCGGCGGTGGTAGGAAACACGCAGGGTCGACGCTTCAGTAAAAAAACTATAAAGGATTAGGTTGTCTTCTCATGGGAAGGAAAGTTGGTTATGTGTTGGAGGTTAAATTTCTCACACGAGGATGATTTTTGTTCAAATTTACTAATTCAGAAGGTTCTCTTTGGACCCTCAAATCGCCATGGAGTGTGGGTTCAACCCCGGTTGTCTTCAATCTTTGGACACCCCTTTTTGATGTAGGAAAGGAAGGCTTGGATATTATACCCATATGGGTACGCCTCCCTTGTCTCCTTTTAGAATTCGACAAAGGAGACTTTTAGATTTATTGGGAATACACTTGGCTCTTTTCTTGATGCAAATATGTCCTTTTTGGCCTTAGATGAATATGTGGTGGCACACATATTTGTTTAATTAAATTTGTTGGAATTCTTGGTAGAAGATATGAAAATTGTGTTTGGTGGAAAGATTTTTAAACAAAGACTGGATTATGAAGGAGTGCTCTTTCGGTGCATAAGGTGTCATAGACATGGGCATGTGATGAGTCAATGTACACTATCTTTCAGGCCTAGGAAGCAGAGGCATGAACTACCGATGACTCGCATGGGTTTGGGGACTGCAGAAATGCTAGGGCCATCTTCCTCTAGCATCGATCCATGCAGGGAGTATCTCTTTAGACCTTGGAAGAAATAATTGTGTGGGGACACTATCTCTACTTTGGATTCACATGTAAATATCACCTCAACGATGGTGGCTATATCTGAAGATGCTCCAACCCTTTCTCAAGATATCACTTCTTTTGGGGCGTACCGTGGTCGGGTCTCTCCTTTTTAAGGTATTTCTACTTTACCTCCCCACTTCATTAATCTTTTGGTCAATTCTCTCTTTGTACTTGGAAAATATTGGATTGGGAAAATCCTCTCCTCCCCCTTGCCTACAACATTTATGCGGCCCTATTGACATCCTCCACATCCTTTGTTGTCTATCACCCCATCAAAATATATTTCCTCTTACCCAACCATGTTCCCCTCACCCATTGTGACTCCCTCTTTGGATCCCCCTCCCTATGAACCGGACCAGGCGTATGATCTAGGGGTTCTTTACACTACCATCCCGCTGGGAGATTCAGAGTCTTCTATGGACTCAGAGGATAAATAAATTGTGTATAATATCATTGTTGGCCCTTGACCAAGTTTTGTAGAATACTTGGTCATATTTGACCATTTTTGGGACTATGACAACTTGCCAAGGATGGAGTGCAAAGCGAAGTGGAAATTAAGGAAGCAAGACCTATTTTTGGGTCCATTTTAGGGTTTTGGGTCAATGTAACGGGAAAGGGATGTCGGCCCGTGGGTTTACCCACGCTTAGGCCCATTTTGTAATCTATAAATAGGCAACGTAAATAGAGAAGAAGAGAGGGTAGTACATCTATGTGATGTATAGCTAAAGGCTTAGTGCTAGTACTATATCTGTGTGATCAGATGTATCTTGAAGTGATCTGTGCATGAGATTGAGAAGCTAAGTGCAAGTTGTTGTAGCTTTGTGTTGAAGTGCAAGGAAGAAGGATCTAGTGAGCTGCGCAGATCTTCTGTCCTATGTGAAGTAATGATCATTAAAGCTCTGTGTTGTAATTGCTTGACCGAGATAATATAGAGAAGACTTTGTGGACGTAGCCCCAGGGTGGGGGTGAACCATAGTAACTGTGTGTATTGTGCTTCGATCTAATGTGTTGTTTCCTTTTGGCTAAGTGCTTGCTGTGATTAGTAGATCTAGTTATGCTTGTGCTGATGATATATGAATGAATGTTAGATCTGATATAAAAGATGCTTAGTGCTTGATTTGTTGAACCTAACCTATATTTATGTGGCTAAGTACTGAACCATCTTTAGTATAAGTATTCACTGCGATGCTCTGTGTTATCTGCGAAGTACCATATGGGTTAAATATTGACGAATGATCTATGCTAAGTGACCTGTAAAAGATATAATCACATAACAGTGCCCTAGCTACGGTTGCAGACATATGAGTCCTGCAACCACCCTTGCCTCTACCTCGGGTGAGACTTCATCTACTTCACAGGTGTTGTCAAAAGGGCCGGTAGTTAGGGTTTTGTTGGTGTGCTCTTGAGCATTGAACCCCGAGTCTGCCCCTGTGCCAACAAATGGTTCCGTTGTCGGGACCTGAAACTGTGATTGTTGGGAACTGAGGAAAAAGAAACGTTGTGCGAAAGAAAGCTCTATGCATAGATCTGTTTCCCTAGTGCACATATTTTTACTCGAATTTTGCAGCTTTGTACCAGGAATAAGGTCAGATCTGAAGAAAGGAAGATCAAATCCGAAGAAGAGAAGCGAGATCTGAACGCTATGTGCTCTAAGAAAAGTAAAAGTGGAAATTTCTGAAGGAAAGAAGTCGGATGTGCAAAAAATAGGTAAGATCTATAATCTTTGTGCTCTGTAGATAAGTGAATTTTTTTGTCTCTAAAGCATGGATCTAGGTATGTTTGATAGATTCTGTCCTAGCTTCAAAACTAGGGCATTAATAGATGAAATAAAGTTTGATATGAATAGATCTGATAAGTATAATGATAGATATGTTATACCTATGCATCGAAAGAATGTCTCAACTAACAAGTGGATGCAGGATCCTAGAAAGAGTTTTTTGCAGGCTAGCTACCACGAAGTACAAAAGAAGTTGGGGAACATTTAAACGAAAGATAGGATTAACCCTCTGTTATAGCTACAGAAGACCGGGACATATTGCTAAGGAATGCCCTGGGAGAAAACCTAGTTTCCTCTATTGTAAGGATATGCACCATGAAGTGTTGGATTTCCCTAAAATGATTGCTAGACTTGAGAAGCTGAATATGGAGCAAGCAAACCCTGAAGGAGATCAAGAGACCAAGATCATAGTAGAAACCTAGAAAGAATCAGAAAATATATTGCTATAGATGAAAGACACCTTGAATGATCACCGACATGTTAGGTCATCAGAGATCTTCAAAGAAAAGGAGCAAATCGAAGCAGGAATAGGGGACTTCGACATTGACTGTATTCTTGATGAAGAGACACAAGTGAACATTATGCCAGAAAGAACTTGGGAAGCTATAGGAAAGCCTGCCATGATCCCTTCCCTAGGAGGAACAAGTTTATTAAGAGGAAATCTAGTAAACCTATGTGGAAGGCTCACCCGGATGCCTATGATTGTCAATGGAACTTCGACAGAGGAAGACTTCGAGATTATTAAATTTTTCCAAGACAGCGCCCCATTTACCATGCTCATAGGAAAACCTTGGATTGATAGAGAGCAAGCCAGACAAAAAGAGGAAGAAAAAGTTTTGGAACGGAAGAAGAAAGAGTTAAAAGACTTTATGACCAGAAGGATCGCACACTTGATTGAGGAACAGAAGAACAGATCACAGATATTTAACTCCAATGTCGAAGCTAAGAGAACAATTGAGGATCCGCAGAAGATCGAGGTACCTATTTTTGACACAGAAGAAGTATTATCAAGGAACCCTAGGAAAGACTTTCAACAACGTGAAGTAACTAAGACCACAGAAGAGAAGCATCAGAATGGTAAAAGAATTACTGGGACAAAGCTCACTGGGAAGAAGGATAGAAAGCTAAGAAAGAAAAGGGATAATACTGTAAGGTTACAAGAGGTTCTAGAAGACACTTCGCAGCAAGAAGAATTGCAGAATTGGAGCTTCCCCCAGATATCAGAACAACGACATAGAATACTTTGCCATGACGAAGCAATATAAACGTTGGAACCGATATACCCATTCGATTGCCGCCCTGAATGGATCGAAAAGTAGTTATGGGTTACCCTTAGACTGTTGGATAGCACCAGAACGGATATAATAGAGTTAATGAAGGCCCCATGTCCATTGCAAGAAGACCATTGCTGAGATGGCCTACTTAACTCATTGTGTCACGCACCGAGAATAATTTTTGCTAATTGAGAATTTGAGCACGAACCCTGAGATTTAATTACCTTGAGATTATTGCCTTGTTCCCTTACTATCCACTGTAGTCTCTGAATTCCATTTTTCACCTGAGCTAGCTGACCCAAGTTTGTATGTTGGACGAGCTCAACGCTGCTAAGAAAATTGTTGAAGAAGTTCTAATTTATTTAATGACTGAGAGAGTCATGTCGGAGCGCGGAATATCTACAAGTGTACAGGCATCGTCCTCGGGAGCACTACCATCTTCCCCCTCCACTGCTCAAGTAGGACCCTCCCGACCGTCTTCAGAAAGATGATCTAAGCTCGAAAACGACTTCACCACTATGAAAATGATCCCAAGCATCTTCCCTAAATATATCCCACCACTAAGCAACACAGTGAATCAAGACACTGTACCCAAAGACTTTGACTATGTTGTGGTCACTGCGTACCTCCTGAAAGGGGTGCACGTAGTTCATGCTGACCAGGAGAAGCTCACCATGCTGAAATTTAGTGATTTTAACCTTGGAGATCGCAAGGTTTACAGTATGCTATCCTCACACAAGTACTTGACTATTAAAAAAGGAAAGAACCCCAAGATTGTCTTGCAACAATGGACCCATACACTCACGCAGTCAACCCTCCTCAACGTAATGAAGATTCCACATTTCGGGAGGCATCAAGAAGTAAATGCATGCGTCAGGTTGTTGTTGTCCTGCTACCAAGGAGGATACCTATGGTTGGACCGCCGCATCACTGTGGATCTAATTTTGATCAATTGGATCACTAGGCTAAGCATGCAGGGCTCTGACCTGCAGGAATTTTACCCTAGAAAGACCGTAGATCATGCTCTCACCCAACGAATAAAAGACACATATGGCGATCTAGAGAAAGGCACGCGAGGTTGCAAGGTAGTCTCCATTGAGAATGCAATAGTGTGCTTTGGTTGACAGCTGATCAGAAGTTAGTCCGCAAGAACAGACCCACATAGGTGACTAGATTTGTAGTTGACCTCGCAGGGAAGTGCGCGGAGGGACTAGAAATGAACTGGGAAAAGTACCTTATAAATTAGCTAGAGCTTGACTGTAAACAAGTGCAGGACTAAGGGTATGAAATCCACTTTAGCTGGTTTCTCATACTCATCGCTTTCATCGCTTGGGAACTGCCGAAGGGAGCCACTTTTCCAAAGATTGAACCCTTTGAACCATTGGCTGTGAAGTTCTGTACGCTGTGGTACTCCAGTGACATGAACAAGCAGTGGCAGTCCAATGCCATATTCCACGCTTACTACACTCAATTGAAGAATTCCATCTAGTATACACTGCGCATCACACCCAACACACTTCATAGGTTTAGACCTTTGATGAAATTCAGCGTAGACCGTCACTTCACCTATATCACAGCGCGCGCAGATGAGCACAAACAACAACTCCAGTCATATTGCAAACTGACAGAAGATGACTTGGAGGAGATTACTAAGGAATGGTCGACAGATATCCTCGTTACAACAGACCCTGCAGAGATGTCCGATGTGGATAGCCTTGAAGCTATGTCGGATATACCTAGACCGCACAAGACTAAGAAGGATGTGGAAGTTCAATATATCCACAACACATCCGCGAAGACTACTTCTCTCTCACCTACAAATGGAGGTGATGATGAAGAAATAGGGGGCCACGGAAGTTGAGCAGAAAAAAGGCGAGGTTACTCTGCCTAGAGACGAGGAATATCCCTCCAAAAAAAGGAAGATTACCCCACCAAATCCCTCATCCCGAAAGAAAGCTAAGGCCACCCAGACCATGCTTAAAACTAACCTTACCCTGGATGATTTTGACTTCTTAATTTCCGCGTTGAATGATGTTTCACTAGAGCTCGCAGAAAAGAAAGAAGCAAAGCAGGAGGAGCTATTCAGCCGGATCAAAGGCAAACTCAAAGAAGTGAAGTAGGCACCCTAGCCCAGCCAAGTAGTGTCTACAACACCCTTGATAAGAGAAACATTAGGAACAGGCGATGAGCCCACACAGTTATGCCAGATTGCTGAGAAGGTCAAAGCTCGCCTTTGACGAGCTCAAGAAGACATAGCACAAGCCACCTAGGCTTTGGCGCAAGAATAGAGTGCAAACAAAGAACAATAGAGGAAGGAAGAACATGAGCATCTTGCCTTACAAGCGAAGTGAGAGGAGGAAAAATCACAGTTATAGCAGAGCAAGGACCAGTTGCTAGAAGAGCAACTTGAAGTATAGGGAAGGATTCACAAAGCACTTCACTCTGTGACGATTATAGAAGTGAAGATGGAAGTCTGTCTTCCACAGTAGGTGACCCAACTGGAAGAAGTAATCCAGCAACTCCAATAGCACATCATGGATCTGGATCTCTGCACCGTACTTGAGACACCCTAAGATATAAGAGATCTAAGAGAGGCCACTGCTTGAAGCAGAGTCGACCGATTAAAAACCTTGGCTTTGGAATGTAGGTAGCTAAGCACCAGAAGCGCATAGACTTATGAAACTCTCGTAGAGAATCCAAAATTGCAGACATTGGAGGCACAACTCCAGGAAGCAAAGCAACATGCAGATGTACTACAAGCACAACTGAAGTCTGTGACCCCAGTCGAAAGAATGAAGAGGTTTGCAGAACAATGCACATCCCAACAACAAGTACACGCACTGCAAAGTAAAGTGATGGAAGTCTCTCAACAATTGCAACCACTCCAAGAGAAGGCATGCCAACTGTTTGCTGAACTTGCAAGCCAAGGAGCTGAACTCGAATAGGTTGTCATCACTGTACAAAAGCGCCTAGAAGGCCCACTCAATGACACAGTAATCCAAGAATTTAAGGAACAAAAGGTTGTCACACTGCAGCAGGTCGAAGTAGCTCGAGCCAAGCTCGAGGCATTCAAAGCATAATTGATTAGACCTGAGTGACTCAGGACAATTCATTGGTGAGTATTGGGGGCCTGTTGGACCTTGACCAAGTTTTGCAGAATACTTGGTCATATTTGATTGTTTTTGGGACTGCGACAACTTGCTAAGGATGGTGCGCAATGCGAAGCAGAAATTAAGGAAGCAAGACCTATTTTTGGGTCCATTTTAGGGATTTGGGTTAATGTAACAGGAAAGGGATGTCGACCCATGGGTTTACCCATGATTAGGCCCATTTTGTAATCTATAAATAGGCAATGTAAGTAGAGAAGAAGAGAGGGTAGTACATCAATGTGATGTATAGCTAAAGGCTTAGTGCTAGTACTAGATCTGTGTGATAGGATGTATCTTGAAGTGCTCTGTGCATGAGATTGAGAAGCTAAGTGCAAGTTGTCATAGCTTTGTGTTGAAGTGGAAGGAAGAAGGATCTAGCGAGCTACGTAGATCTTATGTCCTGTGCGAAGTAAGGATCATTAAAGATCCATGATGTAATTTCTTGACTGAGATAATATAGAGAATACTTTGTGGACGTAGCCCCAGGGTGGGGGTGAACCACGGTAATTGTGTGTATTGTGCTTTGTGCTTTGATCTAATGTGTTGTTTCCTTTTGGCTAAGTGCTTGCTGTGATTAGTAGATCTAGTTATGCTT
>JASDQU010103688.1:230882-252888 GCA_032191745.1 Picea mariana
GGAGGGGGGGGCTCCGGAATGAGAGATAAAGGGCATGCTAAGCTCTGCAGCCAGGAAATGGGCACGCAGATCAACGGTTTAATATGGTTTTCAGAACCCCCCTGATGTTCTCCTTTTAACCAAAGGGGGGGTCCGGAATTGTTATTCTCCTCTGGCGGGCCCCTGGTCATACGTGGCGTTAGCCTATTGGTCCTGAAGTCCCATCCCCCATCTGCTATCTGACAGCCCCCGTCACTCATGGACGTCATCTCCCACTTGTTCCACTTGCTCCCGAGTTGTGTCCCATCCCATAACTGTTGTCAGTCCCTACTGTCAGTCCCTTACCCCTTTCACTCATGACTAGCCCCTTATTGCGACTTTCACCTCCAATCCCTTGCAGCCACATCACCCATCCGTATGTTTTGGCCACCGTCACCTGCCATCTCACCCCCAAGTGGCCCGTTGTCCATTTATTACTGGATAACATACCCGTTATCAGGCTGACATGTCTCCCGCGTCCAACCGACCCCAGTTTTTAATAAAACTACCATTTTCCCACTCCATTCACTATTCCTCCATCGCACCAGATTACCTCTTACTCCTGCATTGCATTCCCGTCGCATTCATCCACAGTCAGTCAAACCCACTAACTTTGTGTTTATTGCAGGTACTGTTGCAGAGATGGTGTCAAAGCAAAGACAAACAGAAGGAGAGGAGTATCCTTTTCTCCCGCCTCCTATCGACCTAGACAAAATCCCGTTGGTCGACAAAGATAGATTGATCGTAGATACCAAATGCGATTTCGACTTTTCAGACCTCTAGTCATGGCTCAGGGAAGTTTTCCTGGACCAGAGCGATGAAATTGGACTCTGGGAGTCCAATTTACCCCTTTACCTTTTTCCCCAAATCCACCATTTTCTCGAGTTTGTGCTTAAATGCCAAGCTCATTATATTCTCGAACAGAGAGTCATCGTATCCTTATCCGGAGACACCCTGTTCCTCATTACGCCCCAAGACATCGACCAGATGATGCAAATTCCCCATGCCGACTCTGTGTCTCCTTTCAACCTTGAAATCCTAGCTGAGTTGTATCAGAAGATGACCTTTCCCCAGAGAGCTCAAATATTCGAGCTTTTCCTTCCCACCTCCGCTCAATTCCCTTCCACAAATCCCCCTTACCCGTCATCCATGTTCTCCACCAAAGGAAACCAAGTCATTTTCTCCCTTTGCGCTCTACTAGGATACTATTCCGACTAATGGGTAGATGAGCCCATTCTGGGTTTTCTATCTATTTTCTCCAATGATGAAAATCCCACCACTCAGTTTGATTTCAGCACCTTCTTGGCCGACAATATTCACGAACAGTTCGTGAATTTTGGCACGGAGGGTATGTTCAGATATTCATCTATATTGGCATACATGTTTGTTTATTTTCAAGCAGACAAATTCAGTTTTTCCATGAAGAAGATGGATGCAGATGGAAGGCCTCAGCCAGTCACCGCATGGACCTCTTTGCTGAAGAATAATTCCACAGAGTATAGCTTCAAGGCTTTCATAGATCTTTTCTATCACCCGGTGGTAAGCATGTTAAGTGGCAGACCCGAGCCACGAATTAATGATGAAGTCCATAGAATTTTTCATCTCTCGGACAATGCAAAGACAGGGGACTGGTACCTGTATCAAAACCACACCGAGATCAAAGTTTTCGGGTGTGAATTGGTGCCCTACAAGCTGCCCAAGTATGTGTCGGTAAGAATCTTTGCATTAGAGTATATTAGACAGATCATGAATTCTGATGAGATTCATTTTGTATCATTGAAGAAGAAACAACAACTTCGAATCAAGGGGAAAATTGGCTCCTTCATCTGCAACAGTCGAGGTGCTGGAGAAGAAGTTGACAGAATGTTGAGAGAAATGAAATTCTTTATGAGTTTCCCATGGCACTATGATCCTTGCGGGATCATTTCAGAAATGCGGGTGAAAAATAAAAACATCTCGTATGTTGATGAGTCCAAGCCCGAGATCGAAAAATTTGCCAATCAGATAGTGTGGGTGCCTGACACATTGATCGAAGCGGAACAACAGGTTTCCCCAGCCACTGTACCACCAACTACTACACCACAGGTCCCTAAAGAAAAGAGGCCTCAACAGGATTCATCTTCACCTGTCACAGAGGTGTCTTCTGAAGAGTTCCAGTTGCTCACAAAAAGGCCCAAGACAACCACAGTTCCCGGTCCAACTAGAGAATTACAAGTTTCACCTACCACAGTAACCAAGCCGTTCATTCCACCTTTCGGCTCAAGACAGTATAAGGAGATCACCAAAACAGTGCCAAAGAATTCCACAGATTCTCCATTAGACACTTAGTCAGGCAAGACTGGGCCGAAGTTGGGCATTTTGGAGAAGTACGAGCTGATCAAGAAAAGGAACCAGACCCTCACCAGTAGTACTTATGCCCAGTTTTGAAAAAAATCATCCACCGTGCAGCATAGGCTTCTATCTACATTCGACACAGAAAGAGGCAGGATGCACATGGCCTTCCTACAGGCACAGGTACCAGATCCCAAGGTAATCACAGACTACAAGAGATCCACCTTTGAGTTCCAGACGAAGGACGTGCATCCAGCAGATCAGATGGATCTACACAAGCAGACAGGGGAGATGGTATTCCACACATTGGCGCACGCTTCTGCATCGGCAGCCAAATTGCAGGTGTCACTCAACAACGCACAGACACAACTCAAGCTGGAGAAGATTTCATCCTTCGCAAAAGATAACAGAATTAAAACTTTGGAGGAGCTCCTCAAGATTGGCTATGATCCCTCCAACGTCAAAGCTGTAGAAGAGATGATAAAGAAGAAGAATGCAGATATCTCCTCCTTGAGGAAACAACTGAAGCTTCCTCCTACAGAAGACTCACAGGCGAAGGAGATAGCAGAAAAGGAAGATGAGAAGGATGAAATGCTTAAGCTGCTCATGGATCAGAATGCTCAGCTCAAAGAAATGGAAGCTGAGATGGAGAGATTATTGAAAGAGAAAGAGCAGCTGAAGCCAATGGAAGGCATTCCATTGAGTGCTATCCCAATTGTAGGATTGAGCACAGCGGCAGTAACAACAATTCCATCTGCAACACCAGTGACACCACAAGAAGGGACAGCTGACCTCGCCAAATCCATGGAGAAGATGAACCTGCAAGAGATAGAAATCAACAGGCTGAAGAAGGAAGTTGAGAACCTCCAGGAATTCAAAACTTCTTTCCAAGCCAGTCTATCCAAAGAAAAGCAGGTAATTGAGCAGCTCAGGAAGGAACTACAGCAGCTCCAAAAGCAAACCATGGCAAGAAAGACTTTGGCTAAGGTCAAAGAAAATGTATGGACGGACATCAAAAAGTCCATAAATGAGACCTGGCCCATGATCCAAATCATGTATGAGCAGAATGAGTTGGTCCAGAGGAGTAAACAGGCTATTGAGAAGATCAGAGTAGAATTGGGAGATAGACCAACTTAGGCAAATGATATCATCAAATTTCTCAATTCTAAGACCAGAGAAGAACTAGAAGAGTTGAAGATCGAAGATAGAACAGAGACCATCCTGGAGGTCAAAAGAGTTTTGACCAAGAGAATTCTAATGCTTCAGCTGGAAGAAAAGGTTCAGATCATGGACCACAGGGTACAAATGTTTTTTAATAAGATTGAGGCTCTCCAAAAGAAAGGTCTACCTGGTCTGAAAGTTATTAATGATAAACTGATGACACTTTCGGATTATAAGAAGAGATTGGCTGAGGTGTCCAAGGACAGTTCAAAGTTTGCAGGCATACAAGGGAGCATCATTGGAAAATCTTTCCTGGATGCCCTTCAGTTGGACATCAGTATCCAACACGAGATTCGATACATATTCCTCACTAAGCCCACATTCGCTAAGTATACGGAAATGGACGAAGTGTATTAGAGACTGCTCAAAGTCACTATGTCGAGTCATCTCAGATGGGAGGAACTYTGCGATCTGCTCGATTAGTAGATGAGYTGTCCAGGTCCAGTCACCTGTCCAGTCAGAAGAGGTTGCGCAGAACCTCGCCAACGGCCTACCCCAGAAATTCCGCATGCAGTTGTACCAAGTCATCAAGCAGTTTTGATTAGTTAAATTAGTTAGACTAAAAATAGAATGAGCACGTCTTGATCAGTTATGAAAGGAACGTTTGTAATTTGAATTATAAATACTTCACCTTTCAAAGTATTCAGGGTTGTTGATCTTTACACCCAGAAGCTATCAAACTGTAACTATTTTTGAAGAGATCTGCCATTAATGAAAAGGAGGCACTTTTACAGGATTCTTGCGTGTATTCACTGGTGATGTTATTCTCTAAGTTGAATATTATTCTTGCTTTGTGATTTTTTTTTTTTCTGAAACTAGTCTTTAAGAGTAACGTATGTTGCAGGATTTATCTTGGATACCCTGTTTCCGACTTTAAAGATTTTTATGTTTATCTTCTGATGTTTTCAATTAAGAAATTCTTAACTGCTTCTTAGTTGGATTTATCTTTCTTATCTTTTCTTCTGTCCATCACTTAATTTACTAAAAGATCCAGTGAGTATATTATCTCGCCCTATGGAAGTTTTCTTTTCTCATTTCTGGTGGTATTTCATATTTAATTAAATACAGACCCCATAGCCCAATGGATGTGTAGACTGTCTCAACCAATTTAAAAACACTTTGACAATATAACCTACAGACTTCTTTACCTAGCCTAATATCTAAAATTGAAACATAGCTAAATCATATAGAGAGATCCCTCTCTGAAGCTGGAAGGGCTAGATCCCAGCTTTAAAAGTGGTTGGATAAAGTTACCTTGTAGATTTCTTCTTTTTCAACCTCTAGGAAATTTACCAAGTGCTAACACATATGAACAAGGAGGTCTTGTACAATAGATCAAAAACCTGTTTGTAACAAAAAGGAGTCATTGTAAAGAGAACTTGAGTAGTTGAAGATCAATAAAGAGGTCCTCCACTTGGAAGCGGGCCCGGAGACGTAGCCACATATTGGTGAACTCCGTTATCAAGTTCTTGTTGTCTTTGTATCATTCTTATTGTTGTTCACGTGTCTTATTTGTAGCATGGTTATTAATGGCTGAACTCATTAATCATTCATGATTATCTAATTAATGTCAATTTGTTAATAATTCCTTCCATTTTTGGATCAAGTATTTTGGTGTCAGAGATTTTGGTTATTTTGGAAGGTTTAACAAGTGGAGGATTGGATTATCACAAGATCCAAATATCGAAGAGGAGAAGGATCATTGGCTGAATTCATTCCTGAGATATAACGACCAGTGAGGAAGAAAATAATTCCTTCAGAAGGGGAACTTTCTCCATGAAGCAAGAATCTTGAAGATGCACTTTTCTCCATGTCAGAAATGGTCAAAGTGTTATATGAGGATTTATTTGAGAGAAAGAAACTAGTTTTAGGAGATATTTTAATGTAGGATAAAAGTGAAGGGAAAGAAGAATCTTCAAAGCCTCCTCCTACACCACCTTCACTGCCATCTTCTCCTTCTTCTTCAAGTTCTACTTCAAATGCTAGTTCTCATTCTACAACATCTAAAATACAAAAACAAACACATAAGCATAAGTCTAATATGCCTTTGTTAAAAATTGATGTTAAGTTTGAGTTGCCTTTGTATGATGTAGAACTAAATGGGAAAAATTTAGATAATTGGATAAGACAAATTGAAGTGTATTGCAGGATACATAAAATCATGATGATGATACTATGATCCAGCTTGCTAGTCTCAAGATGGGAGGAACCTCCCTTGTGTGGTGGGGAATTAGGACAAAACAGGATCTTAAGAAGTTTGGTAAGACTCTCTCTTCATGGCTTGATTTTACATCTTCTTTACGAAAGAAATTTTGTCCTCTATATTACATGCAACAAGCTATTATGTCATGGAATAACTTTAGACAGTTAAAAGGATAAATTGTTCAAAGTTATACACAAGAGTTTCAAAAAAGAGATTTAATGTTGGGAATACCATTGGATACTCAAGAGACATTGCGTAAGTATATAGGTGTTTTGCATAGTTATTTACGACATACCATTATTATGTTTTATCCAACTAGTTTAGATGAGGTGTGTGTGCAAGCAACTCATCTTGAATCTAGAGACAATAATGTAAATGTTGATTTTGTAAAACCATTTAAACCTTGTTGGCCCTTGACCAAGTTTTGCAGAATACTTGGTCATATTTGACCGTTTTTGGGACTGTGACAGCTTGTCAAGAATGGAGCGCAACGTGAAGTGGAAATTAAGGAAGCAAGACCTATTTTTGGGTCCATTTTAGGGTTTTGGATTGATGTAACAGGAAAGGGATGTCGGCCCGTGGGTTTACCCATGCTTAGGCCCATTTTGTAATCTATAAATAGGAAATGTAAATAGAGAAGAAGGGACGGTAGTACATCTATGTGATGTATAGCTAAAGGCTTAGTGCTAGTACTAGATCTGCGTGATCAGATGTATCCTAAAGTGTTCTGTGCATGAGATTGAGAAGCTAAGTGCAATTTTTTGTAGGTTTGTGTTGAAGTGCAAGGAAGAAGGATAAAGTGAGCTGCGCAGATCTTTTGCCCTGTGCGAAG
Source organism: Picea mariana (assembly GCA_032191745.1). Lineage (NCBI taxonomy): Eukaryota > Viridiplantae > Streptophyta > Pinopsida > Pinales > Pinaceae > Picea > Picea mariana. The sequence continues at coordinate 237,488 of JASDQU010103688.1, forward strand.
TAAGGATCATTAAAGCTCTGTGTTGTAGTTGCTTGACCAAGATAATATGGAGAAGACTTTGTGTACATAGCCCCAGGGTGGGGGTGAACCACGGTAATTGTTTGTATTTTTCTTTATGCTTCGATCTAATGTGTTGTTTCCTTTTGGCTAAGTGCTTGCTGTGATTAGTAGATCTAGTTATGCTTGTGCTGATGATATATGAATGAATGTTAGATCTGATATAAAAGATGCTTAGTTCTTGATCTGCTGAACCTAACCTATATTTATATGGCTAAGTACTGAACCATATTTAGTATAAGTATTCACTGGGATACTCTATGTTATCTGCGAAGTACCATATGGGTTAAATATTGACAAATGATATATGATAAGTGCCCAGTAAAAGATATAATCACAGATCAGTGTCCCAGTGATGGTTGCAGACACCTGAGTCCTGCAACCACCCCTGCCTCTACCTCGGGTGAGACTTCATCTTCTTCGCAGGTGTTTCCAAAAGGGCCGGTAGTTAAGGCTTTGTTGGTGTGCTCTTGAGCGTTGAACCTCAGGTCTCCCCCTATGCCAACAAATGGTTCGGTTGCCATGACCTGAAACTGTGATTGCTGGGAATTGAGGAAAAAGAAATGTTGTGCAAAAGAAATATCTGTGCATAGATCTGTTGCCCTAGTGTGCATCTTTTTACTCAACTTGTGCATCTTTGTACCAGGAATAAGGTCAGATCTGAAGAAAGGAAGATCAGATCCAAATAAGAGAAGAGAGATCTGAATGCTTTGTGCTCTAAGAAAAGTAAAAGTGGAAATTTCTGAAAGAAAGAAGTCAAATATTGAGAAAAGAGGTAAGATCTGTAAGCTTTGTGCTCTAATAAAGGTAAGAATAGTCAAAAGTTCTTAGATCTGGAAGCTTTGTGCTCTGTAGATAAGTGAAATTTTTTGTTTCTAAACCATGGATCTAGGTATGTTTGATAGATTCTGTCCTAGCTTCAAAACTAGGAAATTAATAGATGAAAGAAAGTTTGATATGAATAGATATGATAAGTATAATGATAGATATGTTATACCTATCCATCGAAAGAATGTCTGGACTAACAAGTGGATGCAAGATCCTAGAAAGAGTTTTTTTTAAGCTAGCTACCACGAAACTAGTGCGCATTACATAATAGTTTGGGGAACATTTAAATGAAAGAGAGGATTAAGCCTATGTTATAGCTACAGAAGATCGGGACATCTTGCTAAGGAATTCCCTGGGAGAAAACCTAGTTGCCTCTGTTGTAAGGATATGGACCATGAAGTGTTGGATTTCCCTAGAATGATTGCTAGACTTGAGAAACTGAATATGGAGCAAGAAAACCTTGAAGGAGATCAAGAGACCAAGATCATAGCAGAAACCCAGAAAGAATCAGAAAATATATTACTACAGATGAAAGACACCTTGAATGATCATCGACATGTTAGGTTATCAGAGATCTTCAAAGAAAAGGAGAAAATTGAAGCAAGAATAGGGGACTTCGACATTGACTGTATTCTTGATGAAGAGACACAAGTGAAAATTATGCCAGAAAGAACTTGGGAAGCTATGGGAAAGTCTGCCATGATCCCTTCCCTAGGAGGAACAAGTTTATTCAAAGGAAAGCTAGTAATCCTATGTGAAAGAATCACCCAGATGACTATGACTGTCAATGGAACTTCGACAGAGGACGACTTTGAGATTATTAAATTTGTTGAAGACAGCACCCCGTTTACCATGCTCATAGGAAAACCTTGGATTGATAGAGAACAATCCAGATAAAAAGAGGAAGAAAAAGTTTTGGAACAAAAGAAGCAAGAGTTAAAAGAATTTATGACCAGAAGGATCGCACACTTGATTGAGGAACAAAAGAATAGATCACAGATATTTAACTCTGATGTCGAAGCTAAGAGAACAATTGAGGATCCGCAGAAGATTGAGTTACCTATTTTTGACATAGAAGAAGTATTATCAATGAACCCTAGGAAATACTTTCAACAACGCAAAGTAACTAAGACCACAAAAGATAAGCATCAGAATGGTAAAATAATTACTAAGACAAAGCTCACTGGGAAGAAGGCTAGAAAGTTAAGGAAGAAAAGGGCTAATAATGTAAGGTTACAAGAGGTTCTAGAGGACACTTCGCAACAAGAAGAATTGCAGAATTGAAGCTTCACTGAGATATCAGAACAATGACATAGAATACTTCGCCATGATGAAGAAATATAGCCATTGGAACCAATATACCCATTTCAAATGCCACCCCGAACAGGTCGAAAAGCACTTATGGATTACGACTAGACCATTGGATAGCACCAGAATGGATAAAATGGAGTTAATGAAGGCTCCATGTCCATTGCAAGAAGATCGTTGCTGGGATTACCTACTTAACTCATCATGCCATGCACCGAGAATAATTTTTTCTAACCGATAATTTGAGCACGAACCCTTAGATTTACTTACCCTGAGATCATTGCCTTGTTCCCTTACTATCCACTGTAGTCTCTGAATTCCATTTTGCACCCGAGCTAGCTGACCCAAGTTTGTATGTCGGACGAGATCAATGCTGTTGAGAAAATTGTTGAAGAAGTTCTAATTGATTTAATGACTGAGAAAGTCATGTCGGAGCGTGAAATATCTACAGGTGTACATGCATCATCCTCGGGAGCACTGCCAACTTCCCCCTCCACTACTCGGGCAGGACCCTCCCCACCACCTTCAGAAAGACGATCTAAGCTCGAAAATGACTTCTCCACTATGAAAATGATCCCAAGCATCTTGTCTAAATATATCCCACCACTAAGTGGCACAGTGAATCAAGACACTGTACCCAGAGACTTTGATTATGCTGTGGTCACTGTGTACCTCCCGAAAGGGGTGCATACAGTTCATGCTGACCAGGAGAAGCTCACCACACTGAAATTTAGTGATTTTAACCTTGGAGATCGCAAGGTTTACAATATGCTATCCTGCATAAGCACTTAACTATTACAAAAGGAAAGAACCCCAAGATTGTCCCGCAGTAATGGACCCATAACCTCATGCAGTCAACCCTCCTCAACATAATGAAGATTCCACATTTCGGGAGGCATAAGGAAGTAAATGCATGCGTCAGGTTGTTGCTATCCTTCTACCACAAGTGATACCTATGGTTGGACCATTGCATCACTGTGGATCTGATTCTGATCAATCAGATCATTGAGATAAGCATGTAGGGTCCTGACTCGTAGGAATTTTTCCCTGGAAAGACCGCAGATCATGCTCTCACCCAATGAATAAAATATAGATATGGTGATCTAGAGAAAGTCACACGAGGTTACAAGGTAGCTTCCATTGAGAATGCATCAGTGCGCTTTGGTTTCCAGTTGATCGCAGGGAATTTAGTCTATAAGAACATACCCACACAGGGGACCGGATTTGTAGTTGACCTCGGAGGGAAGTGCATGGAGGGACTACAAATGAACTGGAAAAAGTACCTTATAAATCAACTAGAGCTTGATTGTAGACAAGTGCAGGACCAAGGGTATGAATTCCACTTTAGCTGGTTACTCATGCTCATCACTTTCATCACTTGGGAACTGCTTGAGGGAGCCACTGTTCTGGAGATCGAACCCTTCGAACCAATGGCTGCGAAGTTCTGTACGCTGTGGTACTCCAACGACATGAACAAGTAGTGGAAGTCCAATGYTGTCTTCCACGCTRACTACACTGAATTGAAGAATTCCATCTATTCTACACCACGCATCACACCCAACACACTTCATAGGTTTAGACCTTTGATGAAATTTAGTGCAGACCGTCACTTCACCTATATCACAGCGCACGYAGATGAGCACAAACAACAACTCCAGTCATATTACAAACTGACATAAGATGACYTGGAGGAGATTACCAAGGAATGGTCGACAGACCTCCTCGTTGCAGCAGATACCACAGAGATGTCCGACGTGGATAGACCTAAAGCTATGCTGGATACACCTGGATCACGCAAGACTAAGAAGGATGTGGAAGTTCAAGATATCCACAGCACATCCACAAACACTACTTTTCTCTCACCTGCGAAGGGAGGTGATGATGAAGAACTAGGGGGCACGAAAGTTGAGCAGAACAAAGGCGAGGTTACTCCACCTAGAGATGAGGAAGATCCCTCCAAGAAAAGGAAGAATACCCCACCAAATCCCTCATCTTGAAAGAAATCTAAGGCCACCCGTACCATGCTTAAAACTACCCTTACCCAGGATGATTTTGACTTCTTAATTTCTGCGCTGAATGATGTTTCTCTAGAGCTCGCAGAAAATCAAGAAGCAAAGCAGGAGGAGCTATTCATTCGGATCAAAGGTGAACTCAAAGAAGTGCAGCAGGCACCCTAGCCCAGCGAAGTAGTGTCTACAATTCCCTTGATAAGCAAAACATCAGGAACATGCGATGATCCCGCACAGTTACGCTAGATCGTTGAGAAAGTTGAAGCTCGCCTTCGACGAGCTCAAGAAGACATAGCGCAAGCCACCCAAGCTTTGGCACAAGAACAGAGCGTACACAGAGAACAACGGAGGAAGGAATAACAAGAGCAACTTGCCTTACAAGCGAAGTGGGAGGAGGAAAAATCACAGTTACAACAGAGCAAGGACCAGTTGCTAGTAGAGCAACTTGAAGTACATGAAAGGATTCACAAAGCACTTCACTCTGTGACGATTATAGAAGTGAATATGGAATATCATCTTCCACAACAGGTGACCCAAATGGATGAAGTAATCTAGCAACTCCAACAGTGAATCATGGATTTGGACCTCCACACCGTACTTGAGACACCCTAAGAGATAAGAGATCTAAGAGAGGCCACTACTCGAAGTGAAGTCGACTGGTTAAAAACCTTTGCTTTGGAATGTAGGCAGCTAAGAACTAGAAGTGCACAGACTTATGAAACCCTCACAGAGAATCCATAATTGTAGACATTGGAGGGACAACTCCAGGAAGAAAAGTAACATGTAGATGTACTACAAGCGCAGCTGAATTCCGTGACCCCAGTTGAAAGAATGAAGAGGTTCGCAGAACAACGCACAACCCAACAACAAGTACACACGCTGCAAAGTAAAGTGATGGAAGTTTCTCAGCAACTGCAACCACTCCAAGAGAAGGCATGCCAACTGTTTTCTGAACTTGAAATCCAGGGAGATGAACTTGAACAGTTTTTCATCACTACACAACAATGCCTGGAAGGCCCACTCAATGACACAGTAATCCAGGAATTTACGGAACAAGAGGTTGTCGCACTACAGCAGGTCGAAGTAGCTCGAGCCAAGATCAAGGCGTTCGAAGTGGAATTGATTAGACCTGAGTGAATCGGGATGAGTCACAGGTGAGTGTTGGGGGCCTGTTGGCCCTTGACCAAGTTTTGCAAAATACTTTGTCATATTTGACCATTTTTGGGACTGTGACAACTTGCCAAGGATGGAGCGCAACGTGAAGAGGAAATTAAAGAAGCACGACCTATTTTTGGGTCCATTTTAGGGTTTTGGGTTGATGTAATAGGAAAGGGATGTCGGCCCATGGGTTTACCCATGCTTAGGACCATTTTGTAATCTATAAGTAGGCAATGTAAATAAGGAAGAAGGGAGGGTAGTACATTTATGTGATGTATAGCTAAAGGCTCAATGATAGTATTAGATCTGTGTGATCGGATGTATCCCAAAGTGTTCTGTGCATGAGATTGAGAAGCTAAGTGCAAGTTGTCATAGGTTTGTGTTCAAGTGAAAGGAAGAAGGATCTAGCAAGCTACATAGATCTTCTGTCCTGTGCAAAGTAAGGATCATTAAATCTCTGTGCCGTAATTGCTTGACTGAGATAATATAGAGAAGAATTTGTGGACGTATCCCTAGGGTGGGGGTGAACCACGAAAATTGTGTGTATTGTTCTTTGTGCTTCGATATAATGTGTTGTTTCCTTTTGGCTAAGTGCTTGCTGTGATTAGGATATCTAGTTATGCTTATGCTGATGATATATGAATGAATGTTAGATCTGATATAAAAGATGCTTAGTGCTTGATCTATTGAACCTAACCTATATTTATATGGCTAAGTACTGAACCATATTTAGTATAAGTATTCACTACGATGCTCTGTGTTATCTGCGAAGTACCATAGGGGTTAAATATTGAGGAATGATCTATGCTAAGTGCCCTATAAAAGATATAATCACAGATTAGTGTCCCAACTATGATTGCATACATCTGAGTCCTGCAACCACCCCTACCTCTACCTCAGGTGAGACTTCATCTGCTTCGCAAGTGTTTTCGAAAGGGCTGGTAGTTAGGGGTTTGTTGGTGCACTCTTGAGCATTGAACCCCGGGTCTGCCCCTATGCCAACAAACCTACTGAAGGAAAATTCAAAGGCAAGGGTAAAGAGAAGTTCAAAGGGAAGATAACTAATATAGTGAAGAAGGAAAAACCTACATGCACTCATTGTAAGAAAGAAGGCCATAGTGAGGATCATTGTTGGATACTTCACCCAGAGTTGAAAACAGCAAAGTTCGGGAATAAAGGAAAACCAAAGACGACTGCAGCAACTCAAACAAATTTGGGGTCATATTCGGGATATTAGACAAAGGTCAGCATCATAGGAATCAAAGGTAAAAATTTTAAAGCTAGTATAAGTTCTTCAATTTAGTCTTTAAAAGTTGATAATGAAGTTGATGAGGTCAAACAGACATAATTTTTTTACATAAGAGTAATTTTCAAACATACAAAAATTGATACTCTATTTGACAGTGGCTCACAAGTAAATTTGTTATCTGAGACAATTGTTAAAAAGTTGGGATTAACCACTAAACCTCATAAGAAACCATATCCTTTAGGATGGATTCATAATGATAATCAATTGCAAGTGGATAGACAATGTGTTCTAAAGTTTTCTATCAATTCACACTTTATAGATGAGGTTGCGTTGGATGTGGTTCCACTAGATATATGTGGTATTGTACTTGGGAGTCCATATTTGCATGATAGAAAATAAATATTCTATCATAAAGACAATAAGTATCAATTAACTAAATATGGAAAAGAATAAATTGTAAGGGCTCATCAGAATAAATTGAATCTATCACTAAAAAACTCAGGAAAAATGAATAGGATTGTAAATGTCAGTAAGAGATATCTATTAATGGTTGTAAACGCTAAAAACACTGTCAGAATTGATACTTTCAAAGATTGTGATACAAAGTTGAAAGATGATTTAGTTAGAATTGTTTCTAACTATGATGAGATATTTCACGTCCCGAAAGGATTACCTCCAAAGAGATAAGTTGAACATGAGATACAGTTGCAGTAGGACGTTCCTCTTCCTAACATTGGAATGTACAGGTTATCGGTTTTGGAAAATGCAGAGATAAAGAAATATGTACAAGATCTGGTTGAACAGGGGGTCATCAGACCAAGTGCTTCTCCATGTGGGTCACCTATCATCCTAGTGCTAAATAATGATGGCACATGGTGAATGTGCATGGATTTTCGATCCTTGAACAAAATCACGATAAAAAAATGTTACCCTTTGCCTCGCATTGATGATTTATTAGATCAATTGAAACATGTAGTTTATTTTACTAAGTTAGAATTAAGAAGTGGTTACCATCAGATCAGGTTTGCTGAACAAGATATATGGAAAACTTATTTTAAAACAAAACATGGATTGTTTGAATGGTTAGTTATGCCATTTGGGCTTACTAACGCACCTGCTACTTTTATGCGGGTTATGAATGATGCATTTAGGCCATTCATTGATGAGTTTGTAATAGTATACTTAGATGATATTCTTATTTTTAGTAGGACTGGGGAAGAGCATGCCCAACATGTTAGGGAGATACTTTTAGTGTTGAAAAGAGAGAAACTTTTTGTAAAGTTGTCAAAATGTGAATTTGGCAAAACATCTCTTATATATTTGGGTTACATTGTAGGGGGTGGAGAGCTTAAGATTGATCCCTCTAAAGTTGAGGTCATTGTAAATTGGCCAAAGCCTACAAATGTAACTGAAGTAAGAATATTCATGGGGGAAACACAATATTGGAGGAAGTTTGTTTCAAACTTCTCTCTGATTGCAAGACATTTACATGCATTGACAGGTGTGAAAAGAGGATTCTAGTGGGGAGGAAGCCAACAGAAGGATTTCAATACTTTGAAAGTAAAGATTAGTACATCTCCTGTTCTGGCATTGCTAGATCTCCAACAGTCTCTTGAAATTGAAACCGATGCAAGTGACTATTACATGGGGGCAGTGTTGATGCAGCACAAAAAATCCATATGCTATCATTCTAAGACCTTCACTACAACAATGATTAACTATCCAACCTATGATAAAGAATTGTATGCTCTAGTACAAAGTGTTAAAAAGTGGAAACATTACTTAATGGGCAAAGAAACAATAATACATAATGATCATCAACCATTATAGTATCTACAATCACAAACTAAGCTACAACAATCAAGGCATTTTAGATTGATGGGGTTTTTACAACAATTTCATTTGGTCATCATATATAAAAAAGGAATTCATAATAAAGTTGTTGATATGTTATCTAGGCCTCCTAGTACAATTGCTATAATCCTTAAGCACAATTCAATTACTCATGAAAGTTACATTGAACAATATGATGAGGACAAAGATTTTAAGGAAGTCTATGCAACTTTAAGTCATGGTAAAAGAGCAGAAAAATTGAATTATCGTATTAAAGACAAAATTTTGTATCATTTGGGAAAATTATGTATTCTAGAAAGTGAAAGAGTCCATGTAATTAGGGAGGCACATACTTCTCTTATAGCAGGACATTTTGGTCTAGACAAAACAATTGCTCAGTTACAAAGATTTTGTTATTGGCCTCAAATGCATGAAAATGTGTCTAAGTATGTAAAGGGATGTACTATGTGTGCAATAAACAAACCAAGTAAGAAAAAGCTAGGATTGTACACTCCACTTCCTATTCCTTCTAGACCATGGGAAAGTGTATCTATGGATTTTGTGGGGGGATTGCCTATGTATAGAAAAGGTCATGGTTACCTGTATGTAGTTGTGGATAGGTTCAACAATATGTTTGTTATAATTCCTTGTAAAAAGCAAGTCACAACTGAACAAACAACTCAAATTTTCTTTGAAAATGTATAGGTTCATTTTGGGTTACCTACTTCTGTTGTATCTGATCGAGACTCCAAGTTTCTGGGGAATTTTTGGTCAAACTTGTGGGAACTTATGGACACCAGGTCAAAAAAGAGCACAACTTTTCATCCACATATGGATGGGCATACAAAGGTGGTGAACATGACAGTAGTACATATACTTCGGGCATATTGCAACAAACATCCTAAGCTTTGGGATGAACATTTTTGTTATGTACAACATGCGTACAATCAAGCGAAGCATTATTCTACTCAAAGATCTCCATTTGAAAAAAATTTGGGGTACTTGCCAAAATATCCTTTCAATTTTTTTTTTGGGAAAGACATTGCAATAGAGGGACACAGTGATGTCGACGGGGCTACAAATTTCATTGAACAAATCTAGTTGTTTCATCAGGTGGTACAGGAACAGTTGGAGAAAATCCAAGCCAAGTACAAGGAGAGGCATGATATGCATCAAGTTGATTGTTAGTTCAAAGAAGGAGATCAATTCTGGTTATACATCAGAAAAGAAAGGATGCAAGGAGAAGGTAAAAATCTTAAACCAATTCATTATGGTCCTTTCAAAATTTTAGACAAGATTGGTACTAATTCTTTCCGGATAGAATTGCCTCCATATATGAAAATTTATTTAGTTGTAAATGTGGAAAACTTGAGATTGTATGAGCCTCCTATGATTGAAGATCAAGGAGAGAATTTTCATATTAATACCATAGAATATTTGTCTCCTAAATATATGAATGAGTTGTAGGAAAACACAATTTTGGACAAAAGAGTTTGTACTTCTCGCAGAGGCGATCTGGAGTATCTTCGAGTGGGATTGAAGGGCACAAATTCAAGTTAGGACAAGTGGATGGAGATCATAAAGGTGAGGACACAATATCCTCACTTATTTACCAAATGATGCCATACTTTTGGTGGTCCAAAAGCTTTCAAGTGGGGAGGAATGATCCAGGAGGCTCTCTAGGTCCAGAAAATGCTCAAAAAATGAAAGTTCTCGTAATTGAATAAAACTAATTCCATTGCGACCAGATCATTTTGATGATTCCAACCATATATTTACTTCCTCATATGGACGTTGTATGAAAGAGTTATCGCACTCTGATAGTTTTCCCAAACATGTAAAAAGTCAACAGGTCAACATGCAAAAAGTCAATGATGACGTAGCATTCATACACATGTAAACACAAAAATAGGCTGACTGGTAAGATGATAATGATCCAATCAAAAGTGGACAAGTGGCACATTCCCGAGAAAATTAAATGGTGCCATGTGGCCCAAGCATGGGATGCCACGTGGCACCCTATCATTTAATGGTTGGTTAAAATGTTTTGGAGCTCATGGGATTCTACCCCATGACCTATTGGTAAAGGAAATTCCTTGGGAAAGGTCTGAATTCCATAACGTCAAAGGTTGGACTTGTTTATACAATCCGACATTAATATATATAAAGTGCTCATATGGTAGATCAGAGGCGGAAGAGGGCTAGGGCCTAGCCCCAACCCACAAACTTACGTTCAATACAACCACATATTTATACTCTAGGGCACTCCATTATAGTTTAACCAAAGGAGTGGGGGTTAATTCTTAGGACTCGGGTTATTCCATATGCTCTGGGGTGGTGACCATAGTTTTGGGCGCACCATACAGGCGTTGTCCTATTGTTTCACACCACATGACCATGTATGCGGGCTAAGGGCCAGGGTGCAACCCTTAGGGCTGGCGCTTAGCCACATTATATGCATGTCACCCTATTCTAGTGCGCACGCCTAGGTCCATTGTGTTAAATTTGATTTTTTGTACACAAGTGGGTCTTTTTTCCTATAATTTGGCCAAGATTGGGCATTTTTTGAGATTTATTGGCCATTTGGATGAGGATTTGATCCCAAAAAGAGGCCATATATTTTTGGGAAGTTGGGATTCCCCAACTGAGCCTAAAATCTATATAAACCAGGATTTGTGAGCTTGAGGCGGTACTTTTTATGCAGGGAATGTAAAGAAGAGTTGGACTTTTTGGCATGTTTTGAGGGGCATTTTGTCATGTTTTGAGAGGAGTTTGTAGAGGCATGTGTGCATCTTCACAAGGAGGTCTTGTACAATAGATCAGAAGCTTGTTTTTAACAACAAGGATCCATTGTAAAGAGAACTTGAGAATTTGAATATCAATAAAGAGGTCCTCCACTTGGAAGCGGGCCCAGAGTCATAGCCGCATATTGGTGAACTTCGTTATCAAGTTCTTTTTGTCTTTGTCTCATTCTCAGTTTTGTTGAATTCTCTTATTTGTAGCATGGTTATTAATGGTTGAACTCATTAATCATTCATGAGTATCTAATTAATGTCAATTTGTTAATAATTCCTTCCATTTTTGGATCAATACCCCACAAATATACCCTTCTATATTGAAGGCTCCAACTTCATCCTCTTGTCCATTGGAATGTGGATGTAAAATGGACAACCAAATATCCTCAAATTTCCTATCTCTGGCTTTACCCCTAAGAATGCCTCCTCTGGATTCGTTTCCCCCAATATCCTGTGAGGAATCCTATTTTTCACATACATCGTTATATTACATGCCTAAGCCCACAAAACATGGGAAACTCCTAATCATGTATCATAGCCTTGGAAAAACTGATGATGGACTGATTCTTCCTCTCTACAACCACATTATACTGAGGGTTGTATGAGACTATCAACTCCCTCTTGATCCCTATCTCCTTGCAAAAATCATTGAAGTCATTGGAGGTGTACTCTCCCCCATTATTTGACCTCAAGAATTTAATATTCATAAATTTATTGTTCTCTACCTGAGCCCTATACTCTCTAAACCGACTAAAGACCTCATCCTTGGTCTTCATAAAGAAGATCCTGGTTTTCCTAGAAAAATCATCAATAAATGTCACATTGTATGATGATCAATGTAATGATGATACATACATCGACCCACTCACATATGAATGGATAAGATCCAAGATCCTCGTGGACCTACTCTTACTGCTTAGAAAAACAACCTTGACATTATTTCCAAGTGCACACGCTATGCACACTCCATGTTACTCAATACTGAACTCTGGAAGACCTATAACAATCTCCCTCAGAATCAAAAATTCCTTGTAGTGTAGGTGTCCCAACCTCCTGTGCCACAACTCACATAGGTTATCACTACTGTGTAACAAATCCTAAACATGCTTTCCCTTAAAATTGTATAAAGTGCACTCTCTAACCCCAATGGCCATTGCCCTTTCTGAAAAGTGACAAAAAAATTATTTTCCTCCATAGCTGAGACTAAAAGAAAACTTTTCGTCAAACCTGATACATAAAGAACATCATGGAAATCTAAAAAACCTACTGAATCAAGATAAAAAGTAATTATTCCCTCTCCCTTCACTACATACCTTCCATCATCACCAAGCTCCATATGAAACTTTGAGTCATTCTCCGTCAGACTACTAAATAGCTCTCCTACCTCTGTCATATGACGAGATGCACCACTATCTAAGAACCAAACAATCCTTGTTGTTCTTCTAGTAGAAAATAAATAAATCATTGAGTAATTCTTCTCAAATTTGGTTACAAACTCATCAAGCTGTGTCTCTGCTGACATTTTCATCTGCGTCTTTTCATTTCCCTTCTTCTTCTTCTCTGGACACTGATATGCATAATTCCCATTCTTATGACATGTGACGCAGTTGATTTTACTCAAGTCCTTCTTTTTCCCTAGTTTTGATGATCCTCCATCACTGTTACCCTTATTACTAGAACTCTTTCCTTTTCCCTTCCTTGTCTTGTTGACAAGGGCCAAGTTATCTTCACTACATCCCTACTTGTTTCCTTTAGACTCTTCCTAAGTCTCTTGCTAGATGGAATCATCCCAAAGTCTCTACCATTCTGGGATATTCTCTCTAGAACAAACTCCTTTGATAAATGGTTCCCATGACTTGGGAATTACATTCAATGCCACGTTCATGAGCTCGATGTCCTCTGTTTTCTCCCCTATGGCTGCAAGTTCATCACGCACCTATGTGATCCTCATGAGGTATATGGTAACATTATCTAATCTAGACATTTGAACCTATCTAAGTTTAGTCCTTAAGATCATATTCCTATTCATGTTATTGCTTTGGAATAAACTTACCAAGGGATCAAACATCTCTTTGGTCATCGTCTTCTCATTTAGGTGAGGGATTATATTATCCTTCACATAATCTAGGAGGACTCTTTCTTCTTTGATCTCCTTTTTGTTGTGAGCATCTAAAGTTGTCGGATCTATCGGTGGAGTAACTTCTTTATCCACTAACTCCCAAAGGTCATACTCCTTCAATGCCAAAGTAACTCTTGATTTTCAAGATAAGAAGTTGGATGTTCCATCCAATCTGTCTTCAAATCTCAATGGTGTTGTTGCCATCCCTAAGACCTGATAAATTGTCCTGGAAATAACCTATTGTTGGAAAAATGCTCTTGTATTGAACTAGTTTCCCTTTAGAGCATGAGCTTTGACACAATGTATAAATTCTTACTCTGGCACCTAGGTACTTTGTTATCTAGTGATATTCTTACTGCAATCAAAGTAGTAGCTCACAAAACAATAATAAACTACTGAAATATTCAACTCAATATCATGCAGTGGAAGCATAAACTAGGAAATTGAATCAAGAACACAAGAGTACCAAAATTTTAGGGTAAATGCTCCTTGAAAAACCATGAAGGGAAAACTAGTGATGAGAATGATTTTACTATGCTAAAATCAGGGCTCCCATAATAGGGATAATATCCCACTATGATAAATACAACTACAGACTAACCTAGCAAGGTATGACCTGTTGTAAAACCAATTCTAGAACACTTTTTTAGGCATCCACGACTATCTCTTTAGTGATCCACATATATATTCGACTTTCCTCACTATGACCTGTAGATGTCCACGACTCTCTCCTATGTGACCTGTGGATATGTATGGAAAGTTCGTATAGAAAAATCCATACAATTTGACTCTTTCTTGTGGTTTTCTTCTGCTGAAACCCACCTGTGTATTCCTTTGTTCTCTCTTCTCCTTGACCTGTATGATCTATAGGTGAAGGTTCTTCTTCACCTATCCAAGATATTGAACCATAGTCCTTCATGATCCAATACTCCATGTAGAGTCCCTCAACACCTGTCAAGTGTCTTTCTCCTTCACCCTAGCCTTTCTTTTATAATCGTGAGTTACAATCTATTTCTAACCTCAAAAGTGGTCTACAATTGAAATTACTTCTCACAATCACTTTTAGATTTAGATTACATGTTGCATGCTAATTAATTTTAGCATGTTTCATAAATAACTCAATTAACTAATTACATAATTAATTAATAAAATCAATTTACTTTAATAATTCTTTTAAATAAAATAAATTCAAGAGTAGAATGATTTGGACGATTTATACACATCTAGACATATACTTGTGTGGAAAATACTTGTTCGATGCTACCAATAACATCAACAAGCCCCACCTAAAAGGGGTTGTGGTCAGTCGATCTATGGAGAGCTATATTGTAGTTGTGTTGAACATAGAGGATACACTCACCTCATGTGTGTGGATGCTCTGAGTTTTACATGAACAAGATATGCATGATAATCCTAATGATGACCTCTGTGTAGGCATTAGTTTGGGGATGGAAGGAAGTGGATTTGGTGAGCTTGGTGTCCAACAGTGACCAGAGGATCACCCAAAATGTGATAAGGAACATGTTGTCCTGATCTGAGATGATGGTTTGTGGTATCCCAAAATGCACCCATACCATTTGAAGAATATCTTGGTAATGGCCTCCACTGTGATACTCTTCTTGTAGGCTTTCAAAATGGCCATATTATAAAATAGATCAACAACCAAAAAAACATAATCATTTCTCTACTTCATTGAAGGAAGGCTAGACATGTAGTCCATCGAGATGGGTTCTCAGGAGTTGTTGTTCATAGGAAGAGGGGTATGCAGGCCTTGATTGTTAATGGTTGGTTTGGCAATACCACAGACAATGCAAGAATGAATGTACTTGTCTACTTTCTACCGAAGTTTAGGCTAACAAAAATAATTCTACAACACTTCCATTGTATTTTAAACACTAAAGTGTCATTTCATTTGAATCTAGTGAGCTTCTCAAATAATCTTCTCCTACTCGCTTGACATAACACAAATATGTCCCAGATGGAATAACAATCCATCCCGAAGATTAAATTCAGTGACGAGCATACCTTTTCCTAGCATCTGGTAA
>JASDQU010103688.1:252938-265345 GCA_032191745.1 Picea mariana
TTCTACCGAAGTTTAGGCTAACAAAAATAATTCTGCAACACTTCCATTGTATTTTAAACACTAAAGTGTCATTTCATTTGAATCTAGTGAGCTTCTCAAATAATCTTCTCCTACTCGCTTGACATAACACAAATATGTCCCAGATGGAATAACAATCCATCCCGAAGATTAAATTTAGTGACGAGCATACCTTTTCCTAGCATCTGGTAAGTGGTATCGAAGTCAGGATGGGTCTCATAGAGTTTGGGCCACCCAGAGGCCTCATGTCTTCAAGAGTGGAGCACCATGGTTAATACTGCAACTAGAGGTCGATTGAGGAAGTAAACGATGTGTTTGGTGCTCCTTGTCTTATATTTGATGTTGATATGAAACTATTGCAAGTATGTAGACCACTTTTGATGGTAGTCATTCTGCAATTTTCCTTGTGTCTACATGAAATGCATAGGATTGTGATCTATGTGGATGA
The DNA here is from genome assembly GCA_032191745.1 of Picea mariana. Lineage (NCBI taxonomy): Eukaryota > Viridiplantae > Streptophyta > Pinopsida > Pinales > Pinaceae > Picea > Picea mariana. The sequence goes on from JASDQU010103688.1 coordinate 253,405, forward strand.
TTTTCTGCTATAGCAGGAAAACCCCTCTATGGACTACACCAGAGTTCTAAAATGTAGGAAGAGCTAACCGTCTAAAGTCTCCTACTTTTTATCAACTATCCCGACATTACCCCACAATCATACATAAAAGACAAGGTATAGGGATCTGGTAGGCATACCTTAAACTCCTCGTCTAGTGTCGATCCCTTTGCGCTTAGTTGTTTCCTGACTGCAAGTCTCCTCCCAAGGCCGACCTACATTCACCAAAAGACAAACACGAAACTACAAGCATGCATTCTACATATGGATTAGTGGGTTAGACATCATAAACAAGAAATGTAAACAAATCATATAAGTTTAAGATGTCATTTGGCAGGATGGAAAAAGTACTTCTTTATATTAATCTCACAAAAGTCACTTACAATATGAGACCGACATTGCTCCTCGAACTCAGTCCTGGGATCCTCTTCACAATGCACCAACTTCTTCCTTGTCTCCTTCTCCTCTTCATTTCTCTCTAGGGGAATGGAAAGGGCTTGCAATGGAGAAAAAGGAAATTCTGGCTCAAACTCACAATGTGGTTGCTGAATATTGGGGCAAAGTGAGAATATAGAAATGGGCAGAGTTTATATGCTCTCGTGCTTCTTTTTTGCAATAAGACCCCAACCCCTTATTTTATAGGCCAAAAGAGATAGTAATAGTTGGGGTAACTGGCTATGGGCAGTCAAACAGTTAAGTAACAGCCTAAAAACCAGTATCCTATGCAATTTTTATTTTTTCACGATATTTTGTGAGTGTACGCAGGTTGTAGTGGTGCAGCAGGCATGTGTACGTAGGTAGTAGTGGTGCAGAGTGCATACACCTTCAAAAAAATTATTTTTAGAAGATCTTGTCCAGTGATGGCTTTGAAAATATAGCAAGTTAGATGGCCTGATGCCAGGTATGCATGTCTCATGCAATTTAGGGTTATAACATTTTCTTCGTCCCGAGAATTTAATGCTTCAATTGGAGGTAGGATTGTACAATAGAATACATTTCTTGTTCATAAGTGGGGCACTTATAGATGACATATGCTAGTGTATTAATATGATAGGCCACTATATTACCATGCCGAGTGATAACTATGCCCATAACATGATTTGAGGCATGTTTCTCAATCTCAAAATGTTGTTGCATATTGGGTAATGAGAACAGTGGGGCTAAGAACAAGTGATGTTTCATATCATCAAACAATTTCTATTGTGACTATCCCCACATGAAATTTTATTTTCCACCACCATTCATCACTTGGTTGAGGGCCCATGCAATATGGGAGAATCCCAACACAAACCTTTGATAAAAATTGGAAATTCCCAAGAAAATTCGAAGCTTGGTTAGTGTGGTCGAGGCTAGCCAATAACGAATGATCTGGATATTGGTTGGATCCACCTGCACACCATGATTATAAAAAAGGTATCCTAGGTATTGGACCATGTTCATGCCTAAGGAGATTTTTTCCAATTTAACATATAGCTTGTTTTGTCGTAGAGTGTGAAGGATCTGTTGAATATGATGCAAGTGTTCGGCCCAACTCTTGTTGAAGATGAAGATATCATCCATATATACCACCAAAAATTAATTGGTGAAATGACATAAGATATCATTCATCAACATCATGAAAGTTGTTGGGGAATTCGTTAAACCAAAGGGCATCACCAACCATTCAAAAATACCTTCTTTCGACTTGAAAGTGGTCGTCCATACATTAGTCTATTCTATTGCTACCTGGTGGTAGCTAGACTTTAGGTCGGTCTTACTAAAGTACTTGGATCCCTTGATCTGGTCAAGAAGGTCGTCAATTCAAGGAATTRGGTACCGGTTCCTAACTATGATTTTGTTTAGGGCCCTGTAATCAATGCAGATTCACCATGTCCAGTGCTTCTTCTACATGAGTACAATTGGGCTTCCGCAGGGTGAGCATCTTCATTGGATATGCCCMTTTTTGACCAGCTCTTAGATCTGGCACTTTATTTCCTAATTTCCCATAAGAAAACAGTGATAGATTGTCCCATTGGGTAGAGGTGCATCGGGGGTCATATCAATTGAATTCTTGACCTGATAGTGCATATGTACCCCAATGGGTGAGGAGAATACGTTTATGTATTCCTCCACAACCTTGTCCACTTTCTTCTACGATGTGGAGAGGCCATGGATGTGGATTCAACCTTCTATTCACTTTGAGAGTGAATCATAAAGAGGAAAATTTTCCYAGAATGGGAGATGACCTTGCTGCATTTCTTAGAGGAGATCTAAAAAATGGTGATAGGTAGAGCTACCTCTCATATCCTGTACAGTTTTCTACCCAAAGTAATAACAACACTATGAGGTCTATAATCATATACAACATGATATTTCCACATGTAAGGTTGACCTAAAATAACATCAAAAACTTCAAGGGGGGAAATATCACACAATACCTCATCCATGAAGGGCTTGATGCCATAGAGAAGGTGGTATTGTTGGCTGACACAAAGATCGCTCTCTTAGTGGAGCCACCTAATGGTGTAAGATGCGAATGTGGGGTTTTCGATAGGTCCAACCACTTGGCAATATCTATTAATACAAGGTTCTTTTGACTTCCGATGTCGACAATGAAGTGCATCATATCACCCTTCATCCACATCTATGAATGGAAAAGGATCTCACCTTCCTCTGGTTCTTCGAGTTCACTTGGCTGGACCTTGGTGGTAGCAATGCTGGCACTGGGTTTTGAACCAATGATATGCTTCCCCTTTTCTAGAGATAATTCTGATTCAGAACCCACATATTACTCGGAGGCTTTTAATTTTTCCACCAACGACTACTTTGAGAGACATTCATTGGTGTTATGAGAGGGGATTGTATGGAATTCACACCACTTTCTAGTGTCTTTCTTCGTCTTCCCATTACCCTTATTTGTTTGCAGCTTGGATTGGTTTTCCCTTGGTGGTACATCCTTTCTTTGTCCTTTGTTTTACGGGTTTGGGATGCCTTTTCCCTGCTTCTACTATGAGAAATTCACAGATCCAAACTCTCACTTCTTATGTTTAAATTTATTCTTAATTTTGATGGTATATCGATAAGTTGTGCCAAGCAATGAGATGTCAAGAAACTCCATTTATGACTGGATGTATCAATGTAAAACATCGTGGTACTTGAGCACCATGTGTCATTCAAATTATTTTATACCTATATTGGTCATAAGGTATGGAAGACGTTTGTGAACTCTGGCGCTATTTGGTCCCTTTCCTGTCCCATCGTGGTCCATTTTTTATACTATTCATCGTAGATTCCAACAGGGTAACATTTTTCCTTAATAACATCCCTAAAATAAATCCAAGTGGGTATAATTGAAAACATTTCATATTCCTTTGTGGCCTTTTTCTCATAGTAATTCTCCCACCAATCCTTGACATGGGGGACAACCCTAAGGAGTGCAAATGTGATCATTTCTCTATCGAAAAAATTATGGATAGAAAAATACCCTTCGATGAGATTCAACCATTTATCTTGAGCATACTCATCTATCTGACCTTCAAATACAAGAATATCAAAAATAACTTTCACCTTGAAGGGGGCAATGCCTCCAAAGTGTTTTCTTGACGAAGATGTGTCAGTTTTTGGTAGTCTTCGAAGGATCTGGGAAATAATTATCCATCATCTTGTTCCTTTGTCATGCGAGGGCTTCGTCGAGCAATAAATTGATAAGGTATCCTACTCCATTGTCTCTCTTTTATTCCTCCATGGGATATTGTCATGGTCGGTGAGGATGATCCTACAAATCCTCAAATAGTTCTAGTCCCAACTCCTTATACTTTAACCTTGTCTGGGACATGCACAGAGAAACAGATAAAGAGTAGACCGCTCTGATACCACTGATCCATATTTATAAATGGAATGAAATGAAATACTAAGTTATAAAAAAAACACAAAGATACAATGAAACTTGACTTGTATTAATAAATTAAATGCGTCGAGCTGTAAAAAATGCAGAATGAAACAAACTCACTCAAATGGAAATAGTTGATCTCTAAGAAGAGATGTGATGGCTATGCGCATTCTCCAGAGTGCATTACAATGAGGAAAAAATGTTTTTTTATAATAAATAAGAAATTAGGAAACCCTAAACATGAAAAAACCTAACCCGAGATGATGAAACACCAAAAGTCTTGTGGGCCTCGATGGGGTTAGTTGGTACACCAACTTCCCTAGGTCGTAACTTTTGCATACAATATTTGTTTGGTGCACTTGATATCCCGTTGGAAACGTATATTTTATTTTACACATTCCATTGATGCCAAACAATGCCTTCAACCAATGTTTGGGAACCATTGCGCCAAAATATTATGTTTAGGGCCTCAAAATGGCCCCGAAAGATCATGACTCGAAAAAGTGTAGAAGAATTGCCCAAAATGGAAAATTGTGCTTTGAGCTAATGGAATAGGTGGGTGGCCACCGATATCCCCATTGATCGAAAAAACCACAACGACTCTCTAGAATAATTTGGAGGATTTGTATCAAGAAAAACCCTTTATTATTAAAAATATTATATGGAAAAAGTTGCTTTCCTTGAGAATTCGTGATGGAAATTATATAGCCAAGAACTTGAATGAATTTAATATTATTGTCACCCAATTGATCTCAGTTGGAGTGAAGAAAGATGAGGAGGATCATTGTATGACCATTTTGTGTTGTTTTCCAAATTCATGGGACAACCTAGTAATGGCCATTGGAGTCAATGTGAAGACATTGGTTCTTGATGAGGTTGTTGCTACTTTAATCTTAGAGGAGGTGAGAAACAAATCTTCATAATCCACCATTGAGGACTTGGATATTCATGGAATATATAAGGAGAAAAGAATGAAGAGAGAAGAGGGTAGGTCCAAATCTCATGGGATACATAAGCCTCTTGGAATTTCCAAGGAAAAATGTTGGAATTACAGTAAGGTTGGGTATTTCAAAAGGCATTGTAAGGAAGAGAAGAAGAATAATAAAAAGGAAAAGAATCAGTTTGATGACAAGTCTAAAAAATATTCTCAAGAGGATGGTGGAGATTCCTTTTTTTCAACTTTGGCAACTTGTGTAGGCCAAAGTGCATGGATGATAGAATCTGGATATTGTTTCCATATGAATTTCCATCAGCACAAGTTTTTAGTGCATGAGAAATATGATGGTGGGATGGTATACCTTGGTGATGACTCTCCTCTTAGAATAGCTGGTCATGGAAGAGTCTTGATAAAATTTATTGATGGAAGAGTAAAGGGGATCAATGGGGTTTTGCATATTCTAGATCTGGCATGAAACTTATTATCAGTAAGATCACTTAATGTTGCAAGTTTCTAGGTTGTTTTATCTGACAAAGGGTGTAACATGGTTCGAGAAGATATGGTAATTGCCAATGATATTCAAGTGGAAACTTTGTTCAAGCTTGATGGATTCACTATTGAGTGTAGTAGTTCTTCAATTTCTGTAGCTTAAATATCTATAGGATCTACATCTTCACAATCAAAACCTCGTAATGAAGATCTTTCTTCATAAAGAAAGTTACCTGTAGAGAATACAATTCTATGGAACCAAAGTTTGGGCCATATAAGTGAAAAGGGCATATTGGCCTTGAAAAAAAAAATCTTGTTTATGGATTGTGTGATTGTTCTCTTGAATTTGATTTTTGTGAACATTTCATATATGGAAAACAAAACTGTGTTTGATTATATTATAGTTCTAACAAATCTTCTAGCTTGTTGGACTTGATTCATTTTGATGTATTTGGTCCAATTAAAGTTCCTTTGAATTCTAAGGCTTTGTATTATGTGACATTCATTGATGATTATTTTAGAAGGAAATGGGTATATTGGTTGACCTAGAAAATGACTCCTTGGTTCAGGAGGTCGACCCGATTAACGACTCCTTCATCTCTAAGGAAATAATAGGTCCCCTAAAGACTTCTAGTGATAAATGACCCATTTTTTATGGTAACCACCACATCATATTATAATAAAATATCAAAATTTCCTTCTAATCTACAAAGGTGGTATGATGGTCTCACTCACTCCCAAGAAGTGGAAAATGGAATAAAGTGGTGCATCGTATAAATAAGCAATTAAATTATCCACCCTAGTAATAGACCAAGGAGGTATTAGGTTATAAATCCCAATAAATGGGTAAGTTACTGGGTTAGATTCGCAAGTATTTCTCCCAGGCAATAGACAACTATATAGTGTTCTTTTCATCCTCCCAGACGAGGTAATGGAAGGGAAACTATTCTTTGGATAGGAAAGAAACACCCTCGAGTAATCATAAAAATATAAAGCTTCCTTACTTGGATGGTTGGGAAGTCGAATCAAGGTAAGGAAACTAAGGCTGACCGACCAATGGATGAGGGTTTATACCTGATGCAGGAGCATCGTATAAATCGAAAGACACACGCCTAACTAAAGGAGACAGCTGGAAAAGCGCTAGTGCACATTTGGAAGTATTTTGAAGATTAATGAATGGACATTAATGTAATAGATAGGAAGAACGTCCAGTTGCATTTATAACTGCGAATCTTAATTGATTTAAGAGTGTGTGTTCCTATCTGCCAGATGTAATAGACATTTATGAGTGTTTAATGCAAGTAGGTAGATATGAAAGTTAGATTAGAAAGTTTTATGAGCGTAGGAGGTAGGAGAGAAAACAGATGATAAACATCCTCAACCTTTGTATCATTGTAACAATAATTCATAATTCTTAAGCTGTAGAGCTACATAAGAGAATAGCGGAGAACATAGAATTTCATGCATTTTTGTTGTTGATATTTACCATGTATAGGAGCACTAGAATTAATAGAAGAAACCTTTGATTCCAGTCTATGTGTTTGTTATGGTTGTTGGGACCACCTCTTGAATGGTATGTCACAGACTTGTTTGTATTCTCTGTATACATTTCTTTCAATGCTATGTACGTTTGTAGGTTCTAGAATTTTCAGTTAAATGTTTGAATTTCGGGCAAGGGGAGAATGAGTTTCAATTGTTTCTCTTTCTGAGAAATCCTGCAAAGAGTGCATTGGAGGGTCCGCAAGGAGTGCGTCAACCATACTCTAAGTTTCATCTCAGAACTCTCAGAAGAGCTTCAGATTTCGTTTTTACAGACACAAGAGCCGTGTAAGGTGTGTGGAGGTCGAGCGAAGTCTTGGATTTTACAAATTCGGGAGGAAGATTGAGAGATTGTTGTTGTAAGGAGTGCACAAAGTCAAAGACCCTAAATAGTCAGAGGTTATTGGAAGGTTTCCGCAAGGAGTGCGTACAGGGACCCTTTTGGATGCCTTGAGTTTGCAAGTGGAAGCTTAGACAAATTAGGACTTCTCAATTATTCCAAAGGGAGTCGTGGGTGGAAGTGGTTCACAAGAGTTAAGTTCTGGAGGAAGGACGCCAAGTCATTTGGCTAGAAATCCTTGAGACGTTGAATCAGACGGTGGAATCATTTCAAGAGTAAGTGCTGAAGTCCTGAGAGATGTTGGATCTCATGGAACAATTAAGGGATTAATACTAAGTGACTTTCACACCCATAAGCTTAGGAGGGATAGTGACTGTCGGATCCAGATCAACAAGGACCTTTGATTTCACATGTGAATTCACACATCGGAGTTCGGGGAGTGGAGTGACCAGTGGTTTAGGTCAAGCATTGTGGATTCTCGGTTGGTGAAATCCCAATACAATTAGAGCCATTGGATCGAAGGAGGCTTGCAGCTGTCGATCTCGTCCAAGAAGCAATTTCGGAGTCGTGGAATCATAGAGGAAGAGGAACGGTTGTTAGCTGTTCGCTCGAGTCCTGAAATCCAAAAGCTAGTGGGTGACAAGTGGCACATTCTTGTCGCTTTGGAGGAGTCAACCTTTGTTGACATTTCACGTTTTGGCTATTACAATAGCTGTGGAAGTGCCCTGAGAATCTCCAACTTGCGAAACCTGAAATCCTTCACAGGCTTAAACAAAGAGTTTAATTAACTCTTGGCATGGTTTTGGAAAATATCCTGAGTGGATCTTGGCCCGAGGGCAGGGGGTCTGCGCCAGTTGTGGTATCGGAGCACAGAACAAATTATTTTCTTTCTATAGGAGAGACAAGAAGAGAATAATTCTATAGCCATTCCACCGAGAAGAAGAGAAAGGGAAGTTCCTGATCCTGTAGTGGAAAGAGAAATGCGTGAATTATGTGCCAGGCTTGATGCTATGGAGACAACACAAAGGCACATAGTTAACGCTGGGGATATCAGTGAAGATGAGAGAGAAAATGAAGCTGAAAACAAAGAAGTTGCAGTCAAAGATGCTGCAAAGGAACGCTTATTCAAGGCTATTGCTAGGATAGGTGCTAGGGAAAAAATGGACATTCCAATGTATGAAGGAAACTTGGATGTTGAAGAGATTCTAGATTGGATTGGAGATGTAGACAAATACTTCTACTATGAGGATGTCAAGGAAGAAAAGAAGGTCAAACATGTCATTACTAGACTTAAGGGGCATGCAATGTTGTGGTGGGATGAACTGCAGGCTGATAGACGTTGCAAGGGAAAACATAAAATCAAAAGATGGGATAGAATGGTTGCAAAAATGAAAGCCAAGTTTATACCCAGATATTATCAAATAAATCTATTTCAGAGGATGCATAATTTGAGACAGAAGCTGATGTCAGTGAAAGATTACACTAAAGATTTCTATAGGATAAACATCAGAGAAGGTCATCAGGAAAGCGATGATGAAAAAGTTTCCAGGTATATGAATGGTCTACGATATGACGTTCAAGATGAGATGAGCATGATGACCATCCGAACCATAGAAGATGATTATTAGATGGATCTGAAAGATAAAGAGAAGATGATCTGGAAGCAAGGTCAAAGAGGCCGAGGTAGAAGTCAAAGTAGAGGTAAGATGATTTCCCTAGACAGAACTCAGAGACCTAAAGAAGAGAGGAAGAAACCTCAAACTCAACCTGAGAGAGGGGGAAGCTCACAGGGAAGGCAGTATGCTGATAGAAATACTTTTCCTTGAGTCAGAGGAAGAGGAAGAGGCAGAGGAGGCAAAGTGAAATGCTTTGTTTGTGGAAAAATCGAACATAAATCCTATGAGTGTCCAGATAGGAAGAAATATGGTGGTGAAACTCACATTTCTAAATCCCAAGGATGGAATGTTGAGGCAGAGGATGCTGAGGGTGGAAGATCTTTGATGATGAGGAAAGTTCTCTTGAAACTAGAGATGGAGCCAGAGAACCCAGCCCAAAGAAACAGTCTGTTTTGGACTGCTTGCAAAACCAAAGATAGGGTATGCAAGGTCATAGTAGATAGCGGTAGCACAAATAATCTTATATCTACAGAAATGGTAGAAAAACTAGAGCTGGAGACTATTACTCATCCAAGCCCATACAAAGTTTCGTGGCTACAAAAAGGACATCAGGTAAATGTCACTGAACAGTGTTTAGTTGAATTTAAAATAGGAGGATATAAAGATGAGATATTACGTGATGTTATTCCCATGGATGTTTGTCATATGTTGTTGGGTAGACCATGGAAATATGATATAAATGTGGTGCATGATGGGAGAAAGAACGTGTACACTCTGGAGAAAAGCGGTAGGATGCACATGTTGCTACCGATTAAGGATAAAGAGGTGAAAACAGAGATGAGAAACACTGTACTTATCATGAGTGGGAAGGAACTTCTTAAGGAAGTCAAGAAGAAGGAAGACACACAATTCATTGTTGTTAGGAAGCCCAGAATTGTTCTGAACAACACTAGGATAGATGATTTACCGGAAGAAATTCAGGAGTTGCTGGAAGAATTTACTAATATAGTAGTGGACGAACTATCTTGTTCGTTGGCACCTATCAAGAGTATAATCCATCATATCAATCTTATACCTGGAGACAATTTTCTGAACAAAGCAGCGTAGAGGTTGACGCCACAGGAGAATGAAGAAGTTAAGAGAGAGGTCTAGGACTTAATGGACAAAGGATTGATTCAAGAGAGCTTGAGTCCATGCGCTGTTCCGAAAGTGCTCAGTCCAAGAAAGGATGGTGGATGGAGAATGTGTATAGACTCAAGGGAATTCAACAAAATTACCATCAGGTACAGGTTCCCATTGCCAAGGATGGACAACTTGATGGATTGCTTGAGTGGAGCAAAGTTTTTTTCAAAGATTGATTTGAAAAGCATATATCATCAAATTAGAATGAGAGAAGGTGATGAATGGAAGACAACATTCAAGACGAATGAAGGGCTATATGAATGGCTTGTCATGCCATTTGGCTTAACAAATGCGCCCAGTACTTTCATGAGGTTGATGAATGAAGTCCTGAAGGATTTCATTGGGAAATTCGTCATTGCATATCTTGATGATATATTAATTTTCAGCAAAACTAAAGTAGAACATTTAAAGCATTTAGTTGCAGTGATGAGTAGGTTACAGCAAGAGAAATTGCTGATCAATATGAAGAAGTTGTCATTTATGAGGGAAGAACTCATTTATTTGGGTTTTGTTATCTCTACAAATGAATTGAAAATGGATTTGAAAAAGATAAATGCGATTAAATATTGGCCATCACCGAAGAGTGTATTTGAACTTCGAAGCTTCCATGGTTTGTCTAGCTTCTATAGGAAATTCATCCGAAACTTCAGTGGAATTAGTGCACCAATGATGGATACGGTGAAGAAAAGACATAAATCTTTTCACTGGACGGACGAAGAGGAGAAGATCTTCAACCTACTGAAAAAGAAGATCACTGAGCAACCATTTCTGGTTTTGCCAGATTTCAGCAAGACATTCTAGGTCAGGGGTGACATGAGTGGATTTTCCATCAGAGCAGTCTTGAGCCAAGACAACAGATCGATCGTGTTTTTCAGTGAAAAAATGAATGAAGCAAAGATCAAGTACTCCACGTATGGCAAAGAATTCTATGCAGTCATACAAGCGTTGAAGAAATGGAGGCACTATTTGGTTCCCAAGGAGTTCATTTTGTACAATGATAATCATGCTTTGAAATTCGTGAATCGACAGGAGAAGTTGAACCAAAAGCATGCTAAATGGGTTGAATACATGCATAATTTTACTTTTGTAATTAAACATATTTTTGGAATTGCTAACAAAGTTGTTGACGCTTTGAGCAGGAAATGTTTTCTTATGCAGAAATTCAGAGTCAAGACTTTGGGTTTTGATAACCTCAAGGAAATGTACAGGGATGATCCAGAATTCAAAGAGGCATATGAGGCATCTGAGAATCCAATTCTCAGGGATAGAAGCCAATGGACTGAATACATGATCCAAGATGGATTATTGTTCAGGGGAAATCAACTATGTATTCTGAAATGCTCCATGAGGGAGAATTTGCTGAAGGAGAAACACAACAAAGGATTGGCCGGACACTTTGTTCATGACAAAAAATTCTCAAAGTTGAATGGATCGTATTTCTGGCCAAGGATGAGGACATATGTGAAGAAATTTGTGGACAGGTGCAGAATTTGTCAACATGCGAAAGGAAAAAGGAAGAACACAGGGTTATTCCAACTGTTACCCATATCGAAAAGGCTGTGGGATGCCGTGAGCATGGATTTCATATTGGGACTGCCAAGGACAAAAAGGGGATATGATTCAATATTTGTAGTAGTAGACATATTTTAAAAGATGGTACATTTCATACCATGCCAGAAAACTAGTGGCGTAACTCATATTGCGAACCTGTTTTTCAAGAAAGTCGTCAGACTACATGGCTTGCCAAGGAGTATTGTTTATGAATGGGATACCAAGTTTGTAGGACATTTTTGGAGGAATTTATGGAAGAAGTTGGGGACAAATTTTCCTTTTAGCTCAGCATATCATCCTCATATGAATGGATAGATTGAGGTCATGAATAGGAGCTTGGGAGTTTTGTTAAGGAGCTTAGTGACTGAACACCACAGTCAATGGGATCACATTCTACCACA
>JASDQU010103688.1:271642-282364 GCA_032191745.1 Picea mariana
CATATTGAATATCTACAAGTGATTGAGGTAACCAAAGGATATCTAAGGCGAATTTCAGAGGGAAGGTGAAGTAAAGAAGGCCGAAATTCAAGGGAGGATAAATTCTTTTGATGATGCTTTATAAGGTATGTTATTTACATGTCATCTCACCATTTTTTAAATAACGTTTTTTATAGAATGATTCACACCGTGAAATATAGATTCCATTGAGAAAATATATCCAAGTAATTGTGATAAAAATTTCATCTTGTGAGTCGTTGTATTTTTGGAGTTACACTCCATGGAAAATAGGGTTTGTGGGTAGTCCCAAAACTAGTCTAAAACAGGTGTTTCGGGTAAAAACATCATAACTTCTTCATAACAGATCCAAATTCAGTAAGACAAAATGTATTGGTTAGACTACAATATTTAGTATTCTGTGTACCATTTTTAGATCCATACAAAAAATATTATGTGCGGGGCACTCTATACAAGTTCACTCTCTAGAATAAGCCATAATTCAACAAGGTATGCCATTTTTTCTATAACTCATTTTCTGAGAGGTTCCAAGTATTGAAACCTGGAGGAATTGCATAAAAGGAACTAAAGAAAATTGTGTACTATTTTCATATCTTTATTCATTATAGGTACATAGTTATGATTATTTCAAGTTAGGGTTGTTGACTAATCCAAAATTAGTCATGCGAGACTAAAGTAAAGTTTGATGAAAATGCCAGTGTCTTGTTGTTAAAGTTAAGGAAGGTTTGCAGGTATGTGATCATATACACCATGTCTATTATAGAGTCACAAATAATATTTGGATGATGAAATTGATGAGGGATTTTGGTTGGCACATACATGAGGGGTATAGTTGATGATGATGATACATCTTGATGAGTCATAGTTTATGTGTTTTTGATGCATGATTGGTAAATATTTGGTGCATGGTTGATGCACTCGTTGATTGTAGAGGTTAAGGTACAGGTTTGTGCATGGATGATGCACTTTTTTATGGTACAAGTTGATTACAGGTTGTCTGGTATAGGTTGTTACAGGTTGTTTGGTGCAAGTTGATTGGTACATGTTTACAACAGTATATCTCATAGTGATAGTGTGATAGTGGTTCCATAATTCTACTTCTACGACATGGTGGTTGGATGGGGCAAATATAGGTGGTTGTATCCACCTTCTAGTTGTAGCCTGAGAACATAGGGGGTTGTAGCCTCCTTCTGGTTGTAGCAAGAGAATTGAGGATTTGAAGCTTCCCTCAGGTTGTATCCTGAGAAAATAGGGGGCTGGAGCCTCCTTCCAGTTGCAGCTGGAAAACAAAGGAATTTGGTGCTTCCAATGAATGTAATTCTTAAATACATATAAGAAAAAGAATTATGTGGTTTTCTCGCACTTTGGGTTTCCAAGTAAAAACACTGGTGTACTGTTTATATGTATGATTGCTCATTTGTTGATTTCTTATTTAATATGAAACTATTGGATGATAATGCTACATTAATATATCGCTTTCATTTTATGGTTAAAAATGATTAAATTTCTCTATTACTGATTCACCCCCCCTCTCAGTAAGCCAACAATTTTCTGTTTTATTTTGTCTGAAATTCGGTGAGAATTTGTTGGATTTGAAGATTTGAGTGGTTTTAATTATGTATAATCCGAATGCTCCACAGGTTTTTTAGCACACTAAATCTATTTCTGGATTCATAAATGCAATTTAAACAACAAAAAAATTTGATTTCATGAAGATTTATGTCGTCGGATTCTGACGATTTTTTTTTTTTTTAGAACAATTAGACAACTCCTGATTCTTTTGTAGGATAGTTATGTGAGAGGAAGCGGATAAGATTACCTTAATATAACTATGATTACAAAAGGCTAAGTAGTTGAAATTGATAAAAAATATTTTAGATGTTTGTAAGGAGACATTAAATGAACTTGAAAATCAAAATCATTTAACACTAATATTGTTCTAATGATATTTATTTTAAGAAATTAATGTTGCAAGTTTGATGTTTAAAATGATGTGATAAATAATCTCAATGCATTTGAATGCCCTGTTTAGAGAAGTAAATACTTGCATATATTCAATATACTCTTTTCTAAATATTTTCAAAAATTATCATTAAGGTGAATGTTTCCCTATTTAGTATGATAATCTAAAGTACGCAGTGACACACTAAAATATATTCTAAAGTACTCAGTAAGACACTAAAATATAAATTAGTTATATAATTTGTTTATATTTCTCATTACGTTCAATGTTTGGTACACTAATAAAGATCTTGAGTATTTGGTGCATGGGATAATCTCAAAGTTCTTAACTACTATATGAGAGCACACTTCATGTTTAAAATATTGAAATACTGTAACTTCGAGGAATATTCTACCTAAGAGGGAGAGCTTAATGATATTGCTATATTATATTTATTAATTAGGCTCTATTGTTCCTTTGTAAAAGTCATCCCTTTTGTGCCTTGAAAATTAAATGTAAATTAAAAGGGTAAAGTGACATGTCGGCCCATACCTAATTAAGGGAGGCCAGAATACTATTTATATAGGAGGCTAGCACCTCATTTGAATACTTACTCATGTGCTCTACAACAAGAGGAAAAAGTGTGCAAGTCTTGGAGGAGAAGCTGTTGCAACTAGGGGTGACGTCAAGGAGGGTTTTGGTATATTTCTTTGTATCTCTTGGTTAAGTGGTGCTCTACTCTTTCCTAGTGAAGGATTAGAGGAGGATATTCTACTTTGTTTTTGGTCTATCTATATTAAAGAAGTTTTTGCTGGGTTTTCTTCCCCATGAGGGTTTCCTAGGATAATCTGCATGTCTCTATTGTTTCTGTGATTTCCTCTCTTTCAATGATCTTATTTATGCAACTAATGTGCTAAATGATTATAATAATAAATAAGAACCATAACTGCTAGCTTTATAATTAAAACATCAACATGGTATCAAAGCAGGCCTAAAAGAGACCAAATCACAGTTTTTAAGAAGTGACTAGCCTCAACACACCCTCTCCAAAATCCAGTTTTCAGTATTGCAGCTGATGTAGAATTAGGGTTTCTGCATAAAACTTAAGTGTGTCATTTTCCCTTTTTAAGGAGGATGCTGGGGGGAGTAACCACATCCAGGAGCTCGCCCTAGGAGGGTGCATCTAGTCTCTGGATCAAAATTCTAAAATTTGAAGTTTGAGAGATTAGGGTTTCCTCATAAAACCCTAAGTTGCAGTTGTAGTTGAATTACTAGTTGTAGTTGCAGTTGCAGTTGCGGTTGAAGTATCAGTTGTAGCATCAATTACAGTTGTAGTGCGAATTCCTTCATATCATTTGCAACACGAGTTGTAGTGCCAACACCAGCTATAGTACCAGTTGTAGTGAAAGGTTTTGTGAAGTGTTGGGACTAATTTTTATTGTCCTAGTGCGCCTTACCCTAGAAAATCTCTCGCTAACTTTAAGTTACAAGTTGAAGCACCTTTGAAGTTTTAAAGGTTTGTTATTTCTTACCGCCGTTGTCGTATGGTGCCACTACCTGTCGATGCTATCATAGGTATGTACTTACATATGTTCAAACTGTATCATTATTCTAAAGGGTATTTGTAGGAGAAATGATCTTTTTTCTAAACAACAATCATATATCCAGAAGGATCTGATATCCAACACATTCAGAGGAACATTCCCAGGTTTGATTAATTTGATATGTCTCTATTTGTTATGGCATTATTGTGATCTTATGAACATCTATGTTGTATTTTGATTTGTTGAAGTTATGAATATCATACTAATCATTGGTCAAAATTAAATTCAAAGTATTAGATTGATTAAAATTGAGATTATAGAGTTATTCTCTAACCAATTTTCTGTCAAGAAAGCATATTATCTTAGTAAAGAGGACAGGTTGAAAAAAATACTTGTCATATTGACTGAAGGAGACTCGAAATAAAAGCAACACACTCATTCTTGAGGACAATACTCCAGGTTCTATTTTTGATTGATTAAATTGATAAGATTCAAATTTACACATATCAAGTTTGATAACTGCTAAACACTATAGTTGTGGTAGCAATCTTTGAAAAGTTTTATTATTGAATACTTGGTAGCATGTGAACATTATTGAGACAAATGCTTACTATAATCATTTACTAGATATAACTAACATCTCCTCTAGGAGAAACTTCTTGTTTTTTTCCAGGTCCATAAAGGAATGATTGATCACAACACTAGAAGAGTGTTTCTCTCATTCCTTATTATTGTATTTCTTACTTTTTACCCTTGTTTCAGGCATCTCACAAGTGATAACTATGAAGGAGATACTGTGATGATTTTTCTCACTATTGTTTTTATTATTATTATAAAGAGTATTATTCTTGTCTATTGTTTCTCTTGTTTCAGGCAGGTCACAGGTGATAACCCCAAGGGAGCTATAGTGACGACTACAGGAGGAAACATATTAGATGAGACATGGAGCATACTATCCAA
Source organism: Picea mariana (assembly GCA_032191745.1). NCBI lineage: Eukaryota > Viridiplantae > Streptophyta > Pinopsida > Pinales > Pinaceae > Picea > Picea mariana. The sequence goes on from JASDQU010103688.1 coordinate 276,107, forward strand.
GTTGTATACATGACCATATACATCCATTTACCAAAGAAGAAGAAGAAGAAAAGGATACTTTTTCTAGATACTCAACATCTCATATGAAGACAAATCATGAGGAGTAGAAGGTTCCAAAGATAACAAAACAAATCCTTCTGGTGTAGTTGATCACTCTTTAGATCACCAGGAAGATTTAATAGAGCCATAAGGGCCTGACCATAATCAATGCAGTAACCAAGAAGATACCAACATGGTCCCATGACAATTTGTAGGATGCAAATCCATATGTCATTGATGTGCCATATCATAGGGAGCTCCAAAGATTATATAGACTAAGAGGGATTCAAGCTTGAGAGGAAGAATGGAGAATCAGAGTGAGCCTGATCTCATAAAGGATCAGATGGTAAAAAAAGATATTTCTTCCAAGACGGACAGATAGATTCCATGAGTTGAGAATACTATATTATAGCTTCAAAGACTTCTAGGAGATTTCAAATATCCTAGAATGATTCCCTTGTTTCAGTGACAGAGGAGGAATCCAATCAGAAGGAATAGGATATGGATTTTTCCTCGAGACTAGAAGGGAAGTCAGTGGTGACTTCCAATATTGATCTAATAGATCAATCATGTTGCATATAACAATATAAATATGTACAAATCCTAATTTGTGTCTAGAGGATTCTTCGAGAAAGAGGGAGAAGACTATGACGAGACACTTGCTCCAGTTATCAAAAAATGTATATATAGAACAACCATGATTCATTAAAAGAAGTTGATGTAGATTGAGATTTAGAGGGAGAAAATGAATCTATCATCGTAATGAAGCAGAGGGGCTACTCTCATAGTTCAACAACTCCAGTGAGAATGGAGCAGTCATTCTCAGTTTCAAAAAAAGCAGTTGCAGGTGCAAAGTCCCAGTTCTAGAAGGAACAAGTTTAAGAGAGACTAGAGGACACACTCTTAGGTAGTGAGATAGATAATGATTTACATAAAGCACATAGAAACAACACATGATTATGCAGATTGAGTTGCAACTGAGCAAGTGTACAAGGTTGGTACATTGTGATGTGAAAATTTGGTTTCGAAGTACAAGACAAAAAGATTCATGCCTGCAAGTTGAAACGAGCTCCAAGAACTTGGTATGGCAGGATTGATAGTTTTTATGATGAGATTGGGATTTACCAAGACTAAATTTGATCCCAACCCTTACTGCAAGATTGAGAATGATGGACCGGTTATATTGGTACTATATGCGGATGCCTTATTCTTGATAGATGAAGAAAATCTCATCACAGATTGTAAGAAGAAGCTTGTCATTGAATTTGAAATGAAGGACTTAGGCCCGATTTACTATTTCTTAGGTCTTGAATTATGGCAGAGCCCATGAGATATTTTTCTTAGTCAAGGAAAGTATGCTGTGGAAATTTTGAAGAGATTCGACATGATGTACTGTAGAGCCATGTCCACTCCTATGGAGAATAATTTGAAGTTATTGGATGATACTTTGTAAAAAATAGTTTATGTTACTCTATACAAACAAATGATTGGTTCATTGATGTATCTGAGGAATACCAGACTAGATATATGCTTTGTTGTGAACACCTTGAGTCAGGATCTCATGTAGCCTAGACATGTTCACCTTGTAGCTACAAATCATGTGATGAGATACCTTAAGGGTACGTTGGACTATGGCCTCTATTATACTGAAGATTGTGACTTCATATTGTATGGCTATACTGATTCAAATTGGGATGGAGGTTCTCCAGATAGAAAAAGGACTTCAGGATGTTGTTTTAGTTTAAGGTCAGCCATGACTTCATGGAAAATCATGAAGCAATCCAGTATTTCTCTCAGTACGATATAAGAGGAGTACATTACAACATGATCCACAAGTTGTGCATCCATATGGATTCAAAAGTTGTTGACAGGTCTATTTGATCTAGAGATGGATTCTACTGTGATCTTTTGTGATAGCCATAGTTTCATAAATATGACAAAGAACCCAGTGTTCCACAATAAGATGAAGTACATTGAGATTTGGTACCACTACATTTGTGATATGGTACAGAAGGGAGTTGTGAAGATTCAGTATGTTGGCACAGATGAGAAAGTAGCAGATGTGTTGACTAAGCCTCTGTCTTGTGTGAAGTTTGAGTACTTTCGAGACAAGCTTGGTGTAGTCCGAAAGGACTTCCCTCGAANTTATATCCTAGGGGATTGATCATCCTTGGATATATCCTGTAAGGTCCAGATGGACGGTCTGTCAGAGTTCCTATGTATGTATATACATTTTGTGGTCAGTAGTGTGGCAGCTAGTTAGGATTTATATCCTAGGGGATTTTAATATCCTTGGACAGATCACGTAAAGTCCAGATGGACAGTTTGTTGGAGTGCCCACTATTTTTTTGTTGTTGTTGCTGCTGTTGATGCTTCTGTCTCATTATGTTGCCATGGATGTTGTTTTTCCATCTTCGTGTTGTTGATACTATTGTTCCAACTTCGTGTTGTTGATGTTGATGTTCCAACTTCATGTTGTTGATGATGATGATGTTACTCCATCTCTGCACTGTAGATGATGACGATGTTCAATTTATACTGATGTTGATGATGAGAAAAACTTTGGATGATTTATAGATATGACAAACAATGTTCCAGATGTTGATGACGATGCCTCCTCCTATTGATGTTGTACTGAGTCTAATCAGTTGTTATTGATGTTTTCAGTAGAATACCCTTCTTGTTAAGAGGGAGTGTTGAAATATTGTAAATTCGAAGAATATTCTACCTAAGAGGGAGTGTTGAATGATATTGTTATATTATATTTATTAATTAGGCCCTATTATGCCTTTGTAAAAGTCATCCTTTTTGTGCCTTGACAATTAAATGTAAATTAAAAGGGTAAAGTGACAAGTCGACCTAGATCTAATTAAGGGAGGCCAGGCTACTATTTATAAAGGAGGCTAGCACATCATTTGAACACTTACTCATGTGCTCTGCAAAAAGAGGAAAATTTGTGCAAGTATTGGAGGAGTAGTTGCGACAAATAGGGGTGATGTCAAGGAGGGTTTTGGTCTATCTCTTGGTATCTCTTGGTTAAGTGGTGCATGTTTGACAACACAGGTATTCCAACAAAGGAAAAAAACCTTCAGTAACCACTCACATAACCATATCAAAGATCAAAACACCGATGTTTTCACGTGGTAAAACCCCTACGAGTAAACATCCACGACCCTAGCCAACAAAACCACTTGGAGAAGTTTATTAATGCAAATAAAAAGATTACAAAGAGATTTTACAAGAGATTTTCTCACAATCGATCATCGGTAAATGACCCTACATGCTCTTTAAATAGAGATCATGGACCAATCGGGTGTTAAGACACAGATCAATGGCCATTAAGATCAAGGAGAGTATGAACCGTCAGATCACTCTATGTCGGGAACATATCGTGACCATCGGATTTCCTAACTACAAATGCATACCAATGCATACTAAAGAAACACACTTTTACCTAACGACACATTAGACCAAGTAGATCTTAACTAAGTCCTAAGTGTCTAAATATCCTAACATCCCCCCTTAAGAACAACTTGGGATAGGATTGAAGGATTTACAATAGTGACACAATAGGATAAGGAAGGAAGCATTAGAGCCTATCCCCCCTTAATGACAACTTCCTGAACTCCTAACATAGATCGAAGTTTGGAAAAATTCGCTTCTGTAAGAGACTTTGTGAAAATGTTAGCAACTTGATCTTATGTAGGACAAAATAACACTTCAATAACTTGATCATGAATGAGATTTCTGATGAAGTGCATATGGAGCTCGATGTTTTTTCTATGCCAATGTTAAACTGGGTCTTTGGCGAGCTTGATGGCACTCTAATTGTCACACAAAAGTCTGGTCGGATGCTGCTATTGGAATCCAAACTCTGAAAGGATCTGTCGAAGCCACAAGGCTTCCTGACTTGCATTTACCACTGCTCGGTACTCTGATTCTACTAAAGAAAGTGAAATAGCCTGTTGGTTCTTACAGGCCCAAGTGACGGGTCTTGAACTAAGGCTGAAAAAATAACCTGCAATAGACTTCCGATCATCAGGGTCGTTGACCCAATCTGAATCAGTGAAACCAACCAATAAAGGAGTCCTTCCTGAACTATAATGTATCCCGAACTGAAATTTACCACGGACATAGCGAAGTATCCTTTTATCTAATTTCCAATGGCTTTCATGGGGTGTTTTCATATACAGGGAAACAAGACCAACAACAAAGGAAAGATCAAGACGGGTATGAGTCAAGTATAAGAGGCTACCAACTAACTGACGATACAGGGTGGCATCAACTTCAGGAGAAGTACAGGTGGCAGTAAGATTGAATCCATACTGGAAGGGAGAAGGGGTTGGTTTACAATCATCCATGTGAAAGCGACGAAGAAGGTAACAAGCATACTTAGACTAGGAAAGAAAAATTCCTTCATTGGTTTGCAAAACTTGGAGTCCAAGGAAATAATGCAAAAAGCCTAAGTCTGTCATTTCAAATTTCTTATTAAGGATGGTTTTCACATGGTTTAAATTTTTTGAGTCACTACCAGTAAGTATAAGGTCATCAACATAAAGGAAAAGGATTATGAGATGGCTTCCTACTTTCTTGGTATAAACATTAGGATCAAGATTGCATCTAGAGAATCAGGTGTTAATAAGAAAGCTGTCCATTTTGGCATACCAAGCTTGGGGAGATTTCTTAAGACCATAAAGAGATTTATTAAGGAGACAAACAAGGATAGAGTCATTCTGGACATAGCTAGGAGGTTGTTCCATGTAGATTTCTTCTTTCAAATTGCCATGCAGGAAGGCAGATTTAACATCCATCTGATGGACCTCCCATTTATGTGAGGTAGCAAGGGCAAGAACAAGGTGGATAGAATTCATTTTGGCTACAGGGGAAAAAGTTTCATTATAGTCAATTCCTTCAACTTGGGAGAATCCTTTGGCAACTAACCAATCCTTGTTTCTTTCAACACTTCCATATGATGCATACTTAGTTCTGTAGACCCATTTACATCTGACAAGTTTTCTTCCTTTTGGAAGAAATAAAAGATCCCAAGTATCATTTTCCATTAAAGAATGATACTCTTCATTCATTGCTGTATCCCAATCTAGATGACCTAAAGCTTCTGCAAATGTATCTGGATCATGAGTCTCTGAAACTTGAGACAAAAGAGAAGAGGCTTGCTAGAACCGTGAAAGTGTTTGACGTTGATCTAAAGGATCACTGACAAGATCACCAGCTGCTTTTCATGTTGAACGGACCTATCTAGGAAGCGATGGAACTGGTGCTTGTTCAGGTTCAAAGGAATCATCTGGAGGAAGGTCAATAGGCAGAGGTGGATTTTCATCCTCAATGTCATCATCTGAATAAGAAACTAGAATAGGAACAGAAGAAGGCACAAACGCCAAAGATGGCTTGCAGGCTGAAGAAGGCACAACTACCGAATTAGGCTCGCAGGCCAAGAGATTTTCATCAAATTTAATATCTCTTCTAAGAATAATTTCATTACAATGTGGTTGAAGAAGTCTATAACCTTTGACATCTTCAGAATAACCAACAAATATATACTTCTCACTTTTAGGCTGCAATGCTTTCCTTTTCTCATTGGGAATGTGAGCCCATGCTATACTTCTAAATACATGGAAGTGACTTACATCTGGTTTAATTTTAGTCCAAGCTTATTCTGGTGTTATATTTTTAAGAGCCTTTGTGGGAGTGTGATTTATTATGTAATTTTCACAGTTGATGGCTTCTGCCCAATACTTTAGACTTAATCCCTTAGATTGGATCATACAATTAGCCATTTCTTTTGTTGTGTGGTTCTTTCTCTCAGCAACATGATTTTGTTGTGGTGTATATGGAACAATGTGTTGCATTTGGATGCCCTGTGTAGTGCAGTAACTTGTAAAATTATTGTTTACATATTCGCCTCCATTATTTGTTCTTAACCTTTTAATTCGAAGTCCAAATTGCTTTTCTACAAGGGCCTTGTAGGCCAAAAACTTGTCAAAAAATTCGCTCTTAAGTTTTAAGAAGTAAACCCAAGTACGTCTGGAAAATTCATCAATGAAAGTTAAGAAATACTTGCACCCAGAAAAAGAAAGAGAAGAAAGTGGAACACACAAATCACTATGAACAAGATGCAAAGGACCTGAGGCATGCCAAGAGGCCTGTTTTTCAAAACTGTCCCAATGATGTTTTCCGAGAACACAACTGACAAAAACACCA
>JASDQU010103688.1:292898-311873 GCA_032191745.1 Picea mariana
GTTGGAGAAATCCTAATACAACAAGAGCCGTTGGATCGAGGGAGGATTTCAACCATCGATCTTGTGAAAGGCACAATTTCAGAGTCGAGGAATCATAGAGGAAGAGGAACGACTATTGGTTGTTTGTTCGAGTCCCGAAAGTCGGAAGCTAGTGGGTGACAAGTGGCATGTGCTCGTTGCTTTGGAGGAGTCAACCTTCATTGACATTTCACGTTTCGGCTATTGCAAGAGATGTGGCAGTGCAACGAGAACCTCCAACTCATGAAACCCAAAATCCTTCGCGGGCTTAAACAAAGAGTTTAATTAACTCTTGGTGTGGTTCTGGAAAAGATCCTGAGCGGATCTTATCCCAAGGGCAAGGGGTCTGTGCCAATACCCCAACATTACCGCAACCCCTTGGTAAGAGCTTGATGAGGCTATAGATGCCCTCTTCTCACACGGACAATTGGGGGTCATTTAAAATAAGGCCAAAGTTAATCTGTTGAAAAGGTGTACCTTCATCCAGTGATGGAATTGTCCTTTTAAGAAAAGTTCCCATTGTTCGCAATTGCCTTATCCTTACTATATGCTACATATTAGGAATGGATTAATTAGGAACAGTTAGAAAAAATATATAGGGTGTTTAATTGTTCTAGGTAGCGACAATGATGCATCTTTCCCCCATGTCATGTCCATGCAGCTAGGGGGGGATATCTGCTCGCCTGTTTGTTACCTAGTTTGGTCTAGATTATGTCCTAACCAATATGATCTCAAACATTCAGGGTGAGATTATGTGGATAGCTCATGTTGAAAAAAGATCACATGTTCCCTATAAGAGGCATGTCCTATGTGATTCATTATGTCAAGACTCATTCCCTTATTTCACTTTTCTAAGGTGAATAACATCACAAAATAATGGTCAAGTGGGCTCACTTCCATAGGAAAATATCTAGATCAGAGTGGACCCTTCGATATGTGAATACAGTTGGCCCTGAAAAGTTAGTTTTGGTCTGATTGAGAGCTGTAAAGGTAGTACAGATCTCTTAGTCGAGAGATGAAAAGGTAGTAGAGATATCTCAGTCAAGAGATGAAAAGGTAGTACATATCTCTCATATCTCTAAATAAAATAGTATATACTAGGTGGGTGCTTGGGGCATGTTTCTCTTTGTTTCTCGGCTAAAAATAATGTAACCACCCCAAGAGAAAATGTACTTCATTCCTTTTGTATGGTCGTCCAAAAAAGACATAAAGCTAAGCTAGACTAGAGTGACAAGGATGAGTCTCTCAGTTTGTCCACATATCAACTTGAAGGGGCATGCTTCCCCAGTCTATCAATTCAATCCATGGAGAGAGCCCTAAGCCAAATCAATTTTAGCTCCCCACAAATGCATCTGAACTAGGCATACTTTGTTGAGGGGCTATTAAGTCATTATAGTCATCCACGACAGTCTGGAACGATCACACCTAACTATGCAGGTGAACCAGAGCCCTTCCATTTGATATTCCCAAATTGATGCTCCTTATGGGGAAATCATTTACTAGGTATATAGATCAGATGGATGTTGGGGAGAGGGTTTTTTCATATAAATATTTAGAATAAAGCACGTGAATCCTTCCCCTCCTAAGTCTATTTTGGCATGGCGTTGCACCTCGATCTCCCTATGGTCAATCGAGAAATAAATTCCTTGTGGAATGGTTACAAGGAGGGTTATCAATATCCCATGAGGAGAATATCGTTAATGGACAAGACTAGAAAGGGAATTGATTTCCCAAAGAACTGAAACCACCCAAAAGGAAAGGCGCATTAGTCCCACCTTTCCCCGCGGATCCCAGAGAATAAGAATACTTAGAGATGGTAGGATCTAAGAAACCGAAGACAATAAGACCCGTTAAGAGATGCCTGATATAATGGGAGGAAGCACTACTAGGGTTTAGATGGATTTTGATTGAAAGTATTTAGAGGAGATTTGAGGGGTAAGACATTTAAAACAAATTAAGTCCTCGACCACAGGGAGAGACCTTAGTAAATGAACTGGAATACCTGACCTTACGAGAGATTATTTCCATATAATAATATCCACTAATGGATAAACCAACCCCCCTACTGGCCAGAAAGATCCATCCGGACATAAATATCCTCAGTAATGGCCCCGAAAAAATAGCCTTTGAAATGGCCTTCCATGCCCCAAAAAATAACCTTTTCCTCCCCTTAATAAGGTTTTATCTCTCTGATCTCCCCTTCCATTGATTAATGAAGGAATTGAGATCTTATTACCATACCTGAAAGGAAAGTAAATATCAGGTCTCAACCAAAGGGAGGGACTTTATTTCTTGGTTAGACAAGAAGGAGAATAATCCCCCCCTATACTTACTTCATATGGTATTAAGTAGGCCTTTAGGTTTTAACAATGCATTCTTGATGGCCTTCCAATAGGGTGGATTTCTCTCTCCTTACTCTCTAGCCCTCCCTTCAAGGGAAGAAATAAATAGTAATGATCAACCATAGGGAGAGATTGTATTGAATTCCTGTCCAAATAGGGAAGGGATTAGTTTACTTACTAGCCAGATACACTGGGGAGGCACTATCCTTCCCACATCCTTCTTTCCACAAGGCCCCTCATCATTGGGTGGGGATCAATATTTTAGTTGACCTAAGTTGTTGGTATGGGGGGTAGGGATGTGATATTATTATATGTTAACATGATTGTACAAATTTGTGATCATTTTCTTCCTCATGTTTATACTGATTTACTCAGGTGCAAAGTATCTTTCCTTCCCAGTTAATCAACAATTCCAGGTAAGGAGAACCCTTGATAAAGAAATCTCATTGGTGAAGGAAGGAAGGATATTTAGTCAAAAAGGAAGGCCATGAGTCATTCCTTCTCACACCCAAGAGAGTCATTATGAAGGCATATAGATATGTACATCATGAGGGCATATAGATGACATCATGAGGGAATATATCTTCTTGTCTCTACTTGTCTCTACATTAGTTGTTCATACTTGTAAGGGAATGATATGTCTTCTCTGAACCCTAATTCTTGGATAACTTCTCACACCTTGCCTGACCTATTCATTCCCAACTCGTTCACACCCTTGCCTTACTCATTTAGATAACCATCATGAGGGCATACAGATAGAATTAATTCCTTACCTTTTCCTTACATGTTCATATAGTAAGGTTGTCTCTCCCTGTCTCTATAGAGGATTTATTTTGAAATATAGAGGATTTATTCTTTAGAAAATATAACCACGAGTCTTCCCCTCATAACTCGTTCATATTTGTAAGGCAAGGTAAGGTAATCTCTGAGGGCCTGTCTCTGCCTGTCTTTCCTGTCTTTGAGGGCTAGTATCTTCAGGAAAGTATCTGAGGGCTAGTATATGAGGGATAATAGAGCTTTATTGGTAGAGTATTCCCTCTAGACATCAGGGCATTGGATCACACTACAGGGACCCTTGTACTACTCCCATGCATTGCTTACTTCTCTCCTTCCTTGAAACTCACTACTATACCCATATTATGGATAATATCTCCTACAAGGGGGTGAAATGTAGAATATGATATTTTCACTTCGATACTCACATTATCTATATTGTAGGTCCTAATATACCCTTCTCTCCTTTCTTACTATGCTACACCCAGGGAAGGAAGCAAAACAATTCTCAACTTCACTCGAATGACATGAAAAAAAGGTATGAGTGAAAATACCCCCTTACCCCACAACACCTAGGGTTACGCCATATCATGTGGAACAACCCCAACCTAGCCATCATGTCGGGGGGAACCCACAACAAACATTGGTAGATATTCTTACTACCAGGGGGACACCCCCACCAAACAAGTGCAAGTGGGAAAAATTGCACCATCTTACCCCACCACAAGCCATCTGGTAGCGCAGTGTGAAGCAAGTTCATCTGTTCCCTTTTCCTTTCCACCTTATTTCCCTATCTKCTTCGAGAGAATAGGGTTGGGTCACGTGCACTTTATCATTGATGAGACAATAAATAATATATAAATGGTTCGTTTTCCTTCCTATTAGGAGCAYGAAGGAATCTAATGGAGTTTACTAAGTATGGGTACTCTTATAAATATCTCAATATGGGTTTGTGATTATGAAATCGGTTGATCAACAATATGGATGAAGACTATAGGCTTGAAAAAAGACATGGGTGTGGAGGGATGACCCAAAGTGAATGACTTATCTTATATTATCTATATTGTGGAGTTATCTGTATTTTGACATAATGTGATCAATATTCAAGATTTTTATTTGGACTTGTTAGTTATTCCATTTCCAACAAAAAATACCATCCATTGTGCATAATCCAACTATATATAAAATCCCCCTATTATTCGAACGATTCTAATTCTTCGTGTTTAGGCAGGGGACCTTGATCCTCCTTTGATAATATTTCATTCACGAGGCTTCAATTGAATGAGATTGGGAGCTTACTTACCTACCTATTGAAGGATATGTGAAAGAATTCCAATGTTACCTTAGCGTAACATCATTGTTCAATAGTCGGTAAATAGTCCAATCATACAAGTACACTTCCAGAAACTTATGGACGTACTTGTGGAATATCGCTATAACTATTCTGTAAAATATTTTTGAGGCATTATTAAGGCTGAAAGGAATGAAATTATAGGCATATGAACCCCATTATGTTGTGAATTTCATATTATTTTTGTATTATTCACTACTATTTGAACTTAATGGTACCCTGAAAACTCATCAGTAAATGAATAGGCCTATTTTCCTGCCATATGATCAAGTACTTCATTGATGAAAGGGGTAGGGAGGGGATCGTGAATGTAAGTTGCATTAATCCCATAAAAATACACAAATACCCTAATACCTCCACCTCCAGTCTTCTTATCTTGTATTACTATTGGACTTATCCAATCTGACTCTTCCATAGGAAATATCAGTCCAGCCACAAGCATCCTATCGATTTCTTCCTTGAATTTTTCCTTCACTTGAAAATTCAGTCAAAATGGCCTTCTTTTGATTAGCTTGGCATGACATCTGGTTTCATCTTAATCCACATCTCACCAATATCTCCCTTAATCCCTCTCATCTCCGTGAAGTTTTGTGGGAACAGATCTACATATTTTTGAAGTAGGGCCACAACCTCAGATATAGTTTTATAATCCCAATAATCTCTAATAGAAGCCAATCAATGTTGTTCATCCATGTCACTATTTAGCTATCTGATATTGAACGATTCCATTTATATCTTCCCCATAAGATCATCTATTGCTTCTTGTATAGATATTTCTCCTTTTTATTCTTTGAATGGAAGATGCCACAATGTTTTTGGATCATCTTCTTCCTATGATTCTTAATATACCTTATCCCAATATTTGAAAGTGCCTCGGACATCAACCGAATTCCTGACTGGCTCTTATGGTTGTAGGCTCTGCCAATGTATCTTACAAAAAAATCCTTGTGACATTCTTGACTTGTTTTCAAACATAAAATATTTAATGGACTAAAGATAAAAGGTGATTCCAAGGGTCTTACCTAGATATCATAAGGTCAAATGAAATCCTTGCTTGAGTGTCTCCCATTTGGGCATCTGTTGTCGAACTTCTTTAGGTAGGTATCATGCCTTGGAGATGGGCCCCAAGGTGTGGATGAACTTGTAAGCCCAATACTATTCTAGATATCCTTCTCTAATACACTTCTTGACACAACAATTTGCATGCATCATCGGATCTATCTTACCCTGCCATATTTCAATTAATACAATTGAGTCCTCTATTGCTCCTAGAATATTGATAACTTGGTACTGAGGAGGTTGGTTGAAATAATGTTTAAACGCACGCTGAACCTTTTCCCAACTTTTTGGGTTGTCCTTATGTGTATCTTTATTGAAAAAAAATATTGAAGGGTTGCAACATATACATTACTTCATGTGAAATAGATCTCTAGTATAGCTAATCCACCCCCCTAGCCTCCCTTTCAAGATTACATATTTATACACAAAATTGGATGGAAAGGATCAAATCCAATCCCCCAAACTCAGATCAAATGAAATATGGGCAGTGTTTTTTATTTTTTTCAAATCTCGACATAACAAGAAATTTGGGAGAATTCATGCATTTTTGGGCAAATTGACGTTGAAAATCTAGACATATTTCCTTAACCATTCTGAATTTTGAAAATCTACTATGGATTTACTCAATTTATCACCTTATGGACAAAACCCATATCTTGGATTTTTGAGATCTATCTTCATTTACACAAAACTCGAGGTAGAAGTTGGAAGTTTGAAAACTATTTGATAATTTTGGTTGTAGCATTAATCTCATGCTAGAGGTCCACACGTGTGACCTGGGCATGTTCTGACACACATGAGAACATGTTGACATCACTGCAGAGAAAACCCATGTTCTTTATTTTTTCCCAGAGATGTACCAATAAGCTAAACTACAATATCGGGTACAAGAACTGCAGGTATGGGAATGCTGAACATGCTCCTTAAGCTCGGAAAAAGGTGTTTGGAATATTTTTGAGGACCACTGCAAATGTAAAAACACTTTGAATATCACTTGGAGAAGAATTTTGATCTTCATGAACCATCATCAACAAAATTATGATAAAATCATCTTTAATCACTAAAAACATAGAAAAATGACGTATTAACCACACAAGATGTATAATTGTGAATGATAATGGCTAATGAGGGTTTATGGCATAGAGTGACATGGATTATTAGACAAATGTTGAATTTATTGGGGGGATAATTAGGACAAAAATGAAGCCCGATATTCCCCCAAACCTGAGGATTTGCATCTTCTCATGGAAACAAGAACTTGGGAATCCTTGTTTATTGTTCATTGTATATATTTTTTAATTAACTGATATGGGTAGATATTTGTGACATTTTTTTCTGGTGTTGGTTCTTGTGGTTAAACACTCTGGAGACTAAAGGTATTGGTTCTTGTGGAGAAACACTCTTTTCAAGTGATTTATCATATTGTCACAACAAAACAAATGTCAACTTGCTTTCCTTTAAAATGGAGCAACAAAAATTGTCATGAAAATGGAGGACAAGCAAGAGATGGGCATTGTGAGGGATGATGAATAAATGAAAAGGATGGTTTGTGAAATGATGGATATGGTGGAAGTCTGAACTTGGGAAATTTTATGAGGGATGGTGAATAAGTGTGGAGAATGGTTGATGAAGATGGTGGTAGTATGAGTATGAACTTGGGCACTTTTATACTTTGTGGACTTAAGACCAAAAATTTACTTGTGGTTCTTTCCTTGGATAGGAAACAATGACTTCATCCTCTTATTCAGAACATTTAGATGATGACCTTAGGAATTTTGTATAATAAGAAGACACTATGAATGTTGCTTGTTGTTTTTGTATACCACAATAGTTTTTCTTTCATTCAATATTTACTTGTGTTTCTTTGCTTAGATAGGCAGCAATGACTTCATCCTGTTATTTAGAACATTCACATGGTGACCTTAGGAATGTATTATTATGTATAAGGAGAAGACACTATGAATGTTTCTTTGTATTTGTACTTGTATACAACATATTTTCTTTTCATTGCTTGGTATTATGCTCAAAGTATAGATTTTATTATCAATGGTGGAGTGAAAATGGAAAGTTATCAAGTAGCAATGGTGGAAATTTGTGTGTAGTGGAATGTGGAGTAGTTATGCATAATTTTCCAAATTCTTGGTAAATTAAAGAGATTTCTACTTGTTTTACCTCATGTTATCTTTGATATGATGCTAAACTATGTGGAGTTGATGTATGTTGGATGAAATGAAGGATCTGATCCATGTTGTAGAATGAATCGGRATGAAAGATCCATGGAACCATGATGTGTACTAGTTGAAAGTTAAATATGAGGGTGAGAAATGTTGATAATTGCTGAGAATGTGAGAGAATTGAAGTTKATGAGAGATGAAATTGTTGAAAGTCATGTTGAAGGAAGGAAAAAAAATAGACTGAGATGAATTGAACATGATGAAGATGCTAAAGAGAGACTCTAAATATATGGAAGGGATCTGAAGATCTCCCCCAAACCCAAGGGTTTGCATGTCATCATGAAAACTTCTTAAGACTGAGTAGCATTCTTTTATTGGAACAAGTTTCTACAAGAAAACAAATTGTTGGAAGATTTTGCCGATACCATGAAAACATATAGTCTTTGTCCTTTATTCACTTGTATGTACAAGTTAGTCCAAGTGAATGAATTTTCTTGAATTCAAATATGGAAAAAATTCATTGGATTACATGTCAATAATGAAAAATGCTAATCAACGAGAGACCACTCACCGATGATGTCAACGAGTGTCAAGGTACTAGAGTACAACCAAGCAGGTACGAATAGATTTTTTGATGTCAAGTGCCCTATAGGTTCTAAAGATAAAGAGACATTTATGTATCCCCTTGTCTTTAGAGATAAAGTCTACCATTGATGCATGTAAACTCCGAGGCATCACAAATGACTCTAACCTTATTCCTAGATGATGTGTTGATGTCGATGGGACAATATTCATTAGAAGGTGGAACTTAAAAAATTCCACATTATCCAACGAGAGTGAAAAACATAAATGATTTGAAGAATACAATACAAGATTTGAACCAACATAAAATTACAGAACTTATTGTGAATCTTTCCCACTGGGAGTCCTTGTTTTCAAACAAGATACATTTCTAGTTGCGTCAATTACCCTGTTTTCACAACTAGACTTATTTTTCTCTTTACTATTCTATTTATTTTATTTATTACAATGTCCTACTCTACTTGAAAAAGGAAATCCTTTTCTCAAGTGTAGGAGTACTTCCAGTGAATCCATTTTCGTAACATGATTACAAACATATTCATACTAAAGTTTGAAAAATATGCTTTAATGTCTACCAGAGCATGAGATACCAGCTTCTTCGAATGATATGATGTGAAGAGTTGTTGAAGAAGAAAGTGATGCTTCAATATGATGGTCATCTAGAACCAATGTTCAATATAGTCATGATGTTCTTGGTTCACTTTTTCATTTGGAACACTCTCTATATACTCCTCTTCCATGTCATACAAATCTTCGTGATCTAATGATGGGCATGGTGTAAATTCCTCAGTCTTAGGTTCTAATGTCTTCCCTCCATCAGATGTATTCCATGGTTGTCTAATATCCTCTATAAATTATCAAGGATGATCAGGGGGATATTCTATATGTGGATCATGGAACTCTCGGTTGTCTATCACTTCTCAAAGTACATGTATATTCTTGACTACTCTCAATATTCGTTCTTCTTGAGAGGCAGAGATCCTGGCTGCTACTAGGATTTGGGAAATATCTTGAAGTACCATTTCCTCTTTTGTTCAACGAAATCTTGAGCATCCTTATTTTTCTAAATGGTAGGTCATGTCTTGCACAAGGTTTAGTGTATGGGGGATCTTACATCTCCAATTTTTTTTTTTAAATATTTAAGAAATAAAAAGGAAACAAACTTAAAGGAAATAGAAGAAAACTAATCATGTACTTGAAGTGCTACTATGCTACTACGATATTTTTGTCATCAAGTTATTTGTTCACAGAATATAGGTTTATCTTCTTTTCATGAATAAAACTAAAAGAAAACACACTTGCATAAAAGGAAAAAATGAGGCTTAAGAGAAAATCACCAAAGTGAATGTGTAGGGATAGAACCCCTTCAGAGATTATGAAGCAAGGGAGTCTTTGTGTCTTACCACTTCTCCTCCCCCAAGTTGCAATTGTAGATAGATCACACACAAAACAAGAAACTTTTGAAAACAACCTACCTATGCTCTAATCCCTTTTAGCACCTCCTCGAAAACAATGCCAAAAATGTTTGGTAAATTATATGAATAGCTTCTAGACATTTAATTATTGATATGGGGGGTTTGTGAAATTAGAGGTGAAAGGGAAAGAAATGCAGGATCATAGGATATTCCAACCTATGCTAACAGCTAATGTTAGCAAAACACACTTCAACACGCAATAAAATGACAAATCCAATGACAAATCAAAATGCCAAATCAGCACAGGACCTATCACTGAGAGATAAAACAACTTAGTGCTAGAAACACCATGGATCAAAATCATTCATGCTTATATTTTCATGTGATATATCATGAGTAGCTTACTAAGGTTTTAGTGTCCTTCAATGAATTCCTGTAATGAGTGATGAAGCCAAATCTAAATCTATTATAGCTTCTCAAAGGACAAGCAATTTATAATGAAATCCAATCAATGCACAAAACTCGAAGAAACTAATATGCCAACAACTAAATCAAATTCAACAACTAAAATTTAACTCTTTGTTTTGACCCTCTTAAAAACTTAGAAAGTAGTATTTCACTTCATAAGTATAGTGTTTGTGCCAACAATAAATGGGGTTGGATGAAAATATATGAGAGTTCAACTAATAATAAAATGAAATCTCCTCTAAGGATATCAATAAATTGTTACTTGAGTTGGTACTCTAAGTCAATTTGCTACAGGTTAGTTAGAACCTAATATGAATTCCACATACATAGAGAATATTTTACCAATTGAGAGGTAACAATATAAATAACATGTCTATGTGTATAATAGGTATGTGTGAAAGAAAATTCTTGTATGGTATCTTCAACACTTTTACATTTAGAGGTGTTATCCTTATGCAATTGTGACTCTAATAAACCTTGTTACAAAATGCATTCGTTCTTCTATACATAGCACTTAAAACAATGACACAAACCCTCTCTCAGATCCAATGTCACAATAAAGTACTGGAATGTATTATTTCATATTAAATGTTCCTACATTCTCTTATCAATGAGTAATTAGTTCTTGGAGAGTTTGACAGTGATTTCCAAACCAGAGTTTATTCTATTGTGCATTCTAAGAGGAGGTAGCAACAAACAAATATTAAATCAATCTTGCAAATATGATTTTGTCTAATGAGAAATAAAACAAAGGAAATATGACAGAAATGAAGTAAGCCACTGGTAGGTTATCAATGTTAGGGTTAATACTGCAATTAGGGTACAAATAAACTCTAATATCTAACGTTGCAAAGCACGACTAAATGTTACAATTATCAAATCATTTTTATTCCAAATGGATTTATGTACTGTAAATGTTACCAAATATGAATCAATTACTACAAGATGAATTAACCTTTGCAATATAAAAAAAAGGGATAAATAAACTAAACTAAGTATTGATACACTTAGCTCAACGTCCTAGGAGAGGTGGGTCCTTGCCAATCTTGTTGGTTGTGGAGCCTGATTATCTTCCTTATTAAAAGGTCTTGTTTTGGACACATTTGGACCCCATTACCTAATGAGGGGTGTGGGGGGGATTCCCCCCCCACATCTATAATTTCGTAGTCAACCTAGACTGTTCATTATAAGGTCACAGATCTAATCATAGAAGTTATGTAAGAGTTATTTTACCTAGAAGGAAACCCTCTTTTATGATTAATTGTATTTTGGTTGTGTATATGTGTGAATATTGTATTATGAGAGAGGATATTGTGATAGAGAAGAGGAATTTACAACTGGTATGTTGTAGGTTGTATCCCTTCATTTTTTGGATAATAATAAAGGAAGGACCTGGCAATTTCTCTGTTGGACATATCCCACATTTGGTGAATGTAACATACCCATCCACCCAAAGGTCGAGGCATGCTACCTTCAATCCCACCCTTGGAATTCTTACTCTTACCGATACATTCCTTAATTAATAAGAACACATAAGATACAATATTTAGCGACATGCACAACAATATCCAACACACATGCATAATCTAAGATTTAGTTAAACGATAATTAAAATACACAATGGAATACATTCATATACAGATAATAATATCACAATAGAGAGAACTTATCTTTATAAAAAGGCAACACCAACTGGCTGCAGACCAAGGATGTTCCACCCAACCGTAGACACCACTACTCCAAATCTCAACAACAATGTCACCCCCGAGCCAGGGCTATGAATCCACAAGGACAGTTCCAAAGTGTACTTGGGTTCCCAAACCAGTCATCTCTCAAGATATCACAAGTTTCCCAACACCCACAACAATCCAAGTACCCATCTCTCTTTGACCCAGCCTGTACGACCCCAAGAGAACAGACCTCTACCCTTCTCTCCCCTGTAGTCCTTCTCCTTAATTTTTGTGGCCTCCATTATAGTTGGTCCAGAATATCAATGATGGAACTCTCAGGACTTGCAGTTGTGAGAAAAGCAGGGCACATGTTAAGGCATCTCAAACATGTAGGCCCCAAGACATAGATGGATTGCACCAATGACCATTACAACCAAATATCCCTTGGTTAATTCTCAACAGTTCCTTTCCCTTTTTCAATCCAAGATGTAGGTGAGGATGGATCAATGAATGGGTGAGTGAGTGCATGAAAGTGCATGAGGGTAAATGAATGAACATACATGAAATCAACAAACAAGCCATCAGTCGAACCCGCCCATCAGACTAGAGGTGAGTTTAAGTAACTTCGTGGGGAATCAAGAACCTCCTGGCCTTCCCCAAGAAGATCATGTAATTGATCCACTCCCTTAGGAAAAAAGGGTAATTAACATAGGAATAAACACTTATCCCCTCAAGCCCCCTCTCTTGTGGAATCATAGCCCCCTATAACTCTAGTCCTTGTCCGTCTAGCATCCAACCATGTATTTATTACTAATAATGATAGAAACATTACATGTCTTGGGCACAATGGAATTTTAATAATTGTTTGGGCACCCTAGCCTCTCAACATTGTAACAATACATTATTTAAAATGGGGATTCAAAACCTGGTGTGTTACATCCCCTCCCCCTTATTTTGGCACTGTCCTTAGTGCATATACAAAATAGAGTTTGAAATATCAAATTTATTCAAAAAGTTGTGAGTACTCTTCCCACATGGAATATTCATGCTTCCAGGTATCATATTCTGGAGCATTTTTACCTTTCTGTCCAATACCCATACTAGTTGAACCTGAAAGTCTCCCTCCATCTCTACCTGAATCATATGCCAATTAATAACATGGTTAGGGTCATGTACATATTTATTTAGTAAATATACATGAAATACACTATTCACATTCATGGAAGAATGCAATGCAAGCATGTATGCAACTGGCCCTATTCTGTCCAATACTTCAAATGGACCATAGAATCTATCTACTAGCTTTGTACAACTACCCAATTTCAATGAGATTTTCTTGGGATTCACTTTCAAAAGTACATGCTCCCCTAATTTAAATTCTCTAGCTGTCATGTTCTTGTCTGCATAAAATTTATGTCTATCCTGAGCTGCCTTTAAATTTTGCTTGATCTTGACCACTTGGTCTTCCATGTCCTTGAGCAAATCCGGCCCAAGTACCACTTTATCTGCTGGGTTGTACCAGTTTACTGGATTATCTCATTTCCTACCGTAAAAGGCTTCAAATGGGATCATTCTCAATGAAGCTTGATACCCATTATTATATGCAAACTCAACCAAGTGTAAGTAATCTTCCCACTTAGATGGCTTATCCATCACATACATTCTCAGCATATCTTCAATTATTATATTGACTCTCTCTGTTTTCTCATCTATTTGGGGATGATATGTTGTGATAAAGTTTATATTTGTTCCAAATCCTTTAAATAATCCCCTCCAGAAATTGGAGGTAAACTTTTCATCTCTATCCAAGACCATTGTCCTAGGTATCCCATGCAACCTAGCAAATTCCTTCATGAAAATTTCTGCAATATTAGCCATTGTATCCGTTGTCTTCACAGGCACAAAATGAGCAGCCTTTGTTAATTTTTTAACCACCACCATGATTTAATCATGTTGCTTATTCGTTCTGGGTAATCCTGTGATGAAATACATGGTGATCACTTCCCATTTCTTCTCTGGAATTAGCAATGGCTGCAGCAAACCTGCTGGGTGCCTATGCTTAGCCTTCACCTTTTGACATTCCATACATCGAGTGATGTAATCAACAACATCCTTCTTCATTCCCATCCAAAAGAACTGGATTCTTACTGCTGTAATATTTTTCTAGTAACCAAGATGTCCAGCATAAGGAACATCATGCATTTCCTTCAGTACCAAATTCCTCATTTCTTCGGAGCTAGGAACATAGATTCTATTTTTATGCATGATTAATTTGTCTTCCCTTATCTCATACTCCTTTATCTTCTGTTGTACATCTCCTTGCTGTAAGTTTTCCTTTACCTGTAGGCAATGCTGGTTTGTAATAAGACCATCTAAAATTCTGCTCTTCAAGTTTGACTGATGCATATTAATAGTAGTAGCATGCATGAGATGCACTCTTATACTAAGCGCATTGACAACTTTATCCTCCTTTCCTTTGATATGATTGATATATAAGTCATATTCACTTAAAATTTTTATCCATCTTCTTTGCCTGACATTCAAGGTCAACTGTTCAAAAATATACTTCAGGCCAATGTGGTCTATCCTTAATTCAAATTTCTTCCCCATGAGACAGTGACTCCACATCCTCAAGGTGTGAACAATGGAAAAAAGTTCCAAGTCATGAGTGGCATAGTTCCTCTCATGTTCCTTAAGCTTTCTGGACTCATATCCAATGACATGTCCATTTTGCGTGAGGACTCCCCCAAGTCCTTCCTTACATGCGTCTGTACACACCACAAAACTTTCATTTGGGTCAACAATATTTAACATAGGTGCATTAGTAAGTAATTCCTTTAATAGATTAAAATTATTTTCACACTTGATTGTCCATTCAAATTTAGTTCCCTTCTTTTGCAAAGAAGTGATGGGATGAGTAATCATAGAGAACCCTACTATGAGCCTTTTGTATTAGCCAGCTAATCCCATAAAAGATTTGACGTAGGACACATTTTTGGGTGTTGGCCATCCTCTAATATCTTTGATTGATCTAGGTGGATATCGGTGGCCACCCACCTTTTCCAACTGGCTCAAAACATTTTTCTGGCAATTTAGGCAATTTACTATTTTTAGCAGGTTTTAACTTCCGGGGCCATTTTGAGGGCCCAAATGAAGATTTTTCAAGATCGAGGTTCTGAATCATATTCAAATACATGATTGAGCCAAAAAAATGAATCTCCTTGACGATACCTTTCCAACGAGTCATCACACGCCTAAAACAAAGATCGTATGCAAAAGTTACGACCGCGAGAAGTTGATGTACTCACTTACCCAAACGGGGTCCACATGACTTTTGGCGCTTCATCTCCTAGGGTTAGGTTTTTGGATGTCTAGGGTTTTGGTCATTCCTTCTTATTGTAAAAAGGCCTTCAAAGCCTCATTGTAATCATCTTCTGGCGAATGTGAGTAGACGTCACATCTCTTCTCAGAGATAAGCTACCACCATTCTAGCGAGTCTTTCACTCTGTATTTTTACAGTCTTTGTACATTTCTTTCATTAATAGAAATCATGTATTACTGTATATATGTGTTTATGGTTGCATCTCTGATACATTTGTTTTATATTATTGAATATCTGCGATATCTCTGTGCATTCCTTTGTTATATCTCTGCTCTCATTTCGTGCTGAAAATAATCTGGATCAGTGGTATCAGAGCAGGTTGTTCTTGATCATTTTTTTTTTAGTGCATGTCCCCAATGAGGTTCAAGTATAGCAAGTTGGGTCTTGAGCTTGTCTCTCTTGAGTACAATCACTCTCGCACACCCAAGAAACCCTCAATGGAAGAAGAAAAGAAAAATGACAGAGCAGACGATCCTATCAGTCTGTTGCTCGAGCAAGCTCTCACACGACAGAGGGACGAGATGATGGAGAATTTTTTCCACATCCTTCAAAACCTGCCGATAGAAACAGTTGCATCTTCATCAAGCAACCACTTTGGAGGCACCTCGCCTTTCAAGGTAAAAGTTAATTATGATATTCCTGTATTTGAAGGATAGATAGATGCAGAAGCCCTAGACAAATGGTTAAATTTGCTAGAAGGTTATTTCTCTGTTCACAAATTTTGCGACAAAGAAAAGATCACCTTCGCACTCAAGGCTCTCCCCCATGTCAAAAATTGGTGGGAAACTTATTGGGAGTAGAGTTCCACAGAGTAGTCTGAAATATATGGGACCGATCCCACTTGGGATTTTTTTGTGGATGTGGTAAAGGAACAATATTACCTTATTGGAAACTATGAGGACCAATACATGATATGGACCACACTGCGGCAAGAGAGGGGCCAAGCAGTTCTAGAGTTCACCAATACCTTCCATACCTTGCACACCAAGCTGGGTATCAAAGACTCCGAACAACATTTGGTTCTGAAATACCATGGGGCTCTAGACAGATACATCCAGACTGAAATGGATTTTCTGGACATCTCATCACTCAGTGCTGCTTATCGATATGCTGTTAAAATTGAGTAGAAATTTAAGCACCAGAACAAATGGAAATTCAGGTCTGCAAATCTGCAACAACCAAAGTATGACAAATATGGCCCTAAAAAATAGTCTCCCGAAATCCAGTCCAAGACACAGGAAAATAAGGGTCAAGGGAAGACAAAGAAGGACACCGAAAAATGGTGTGATTTTCACAAAATCCGCTGGCACAACACCGATGAATGTGGCTCAAAACAGTCATTGGTGGCCGAGATCAAAGACAAGGAGTCAAACCCTGATTCTGAATCTGATTCTGAAAATACTAGTAAAGGAAATATCATTGACACAGACCCCACTGCTATTGTCGCGACCACAACAATTCAACCAGAAGAACCAAAAGATCCTGAAGAGGGGGAGCACCTTTTTCATTCACAGATGTGGATGAAGGGGACCCCACTTCATTTTATTGTTGATAGCGGAAGCCAGAAAAACCTCTTCTTAGCAAAGGTCATCAAATAGTTGGGATTGTTGACAACACCACACCCGCAGCCATACAACATCGGGTGGCTTCGGCAAGGACGAGATCTCCGTGTCAGCCAACAGTTTTGATTGTCATACAACATCCAACCCTTCAAGGATGAGCTATTATGTGATGTTTCCCCACTGGATGTCTGTGATGTTCTCTTGGGACAACCATATATGTGGAGATGCCATGTTGTTTATGAGTCTCGACCCCATAGTGTCATTATTACTTTGGGGGGTCATATCTACAGAATACCAGAGGTAGTTCCAACTATTGTTCCACCTAAAAAGTGTCGCAAGGTAGTATCTCATACTGCAAAATTCATCTTCTTCACAATCTATTCAAAAGGGGAACAAAAGGACACTGCAACCACTACAGCCTCACCCCCTGCACCTTCTATCCAACAGAAGAAGGTCAATAAGGTTGCAACAAAGAACAAATATTCCTTATGCACACCTTCCTCTCATGTAGCTCAACTTGTTGAACAACCTCAGCTTCAACAGGTTCATGACAGACTTCCACAAACTAAGCAACGCAACGTCTCCATCAATACAAGCAACTCACCACGATGCAGATCCAACAAATGTTTTTCCCTCTCCCCCGAGAACTCAACGCAATGGAGACCATTTCTTCCTAAGGAGGGAGGATTTATCTAGGTGGATATCTGTGGCCACACACCTTATCCAACTGGATCAAAACAGTTTTCTGGCAATTTTGGCAATTTACTATTTTTAGCAGGTTTTAACTTCTGGGGCCATTTTGAGGGCCCAAATGATTTTTTTTTCGATATTTAGGCTCTCAATGATATCCGAAGGCATGATTGAGCCACCAGAATGAATCTCCTCAATGATACCTTTCCAACAAGCTATCACACTCCTAAGACGGAGATTGTATGCAAACGTTACGACCCTGGGAAGTTGATGTACTCACTTACCTAAACGGGGCCCACATGAATTTTGGCGCTTCATCTCCTAGGGTTTGGTTTTTGGATGTCTAGAGTTTTTGGCATTCCTGCTTATTGTAAAAATGCCTTCAGATCCTCATTGTAATCATCTTCTTGCAAATGCGAGTAGTCATCACATCTCTTCTCAGAGATAAGTTGCCACCATTCTAGCGAGTCTTTCACTCTATAATTTTACAGTCTTTGTACATTTCTTTCATTAATAGAAATCGTGTATTATTGTATGTCTATGTTTATGGTTGCATCTCAGATACACTTCTTTTATATTATTGAATATCTGCGATATCTCTGTGCATTCCTTTGTTATATCTTCTCTCTCATTTCGTGTCGAAAATAATCCGGATCATCGATCTTCTCTGGATCTACTACTATGCCCTTTTCTGAAATAATGTGTCCTAAGTAATGGATATTCTTTTGATAAAAAGAACACTTAATAAACTTGGCATAAAACTGATGTTCTCTCAGTACTTGCAACACCAATCTTAAGTGATGTTCATGCTCCTCTTCAGACTTAGAATAGATAAGTATGTCATCCAGGAATACTATGACAAACTTATCCAAATAATTTCTGAATATGTCATTCATTAAGCACATGAAGAAAGTTGGTGCATTGGTTAGTCCAAATGGCACCACTAAAAACTCATAATTCCCATACCTAGTCCTAAAGGTTGTCTTATGAATGTATTCTTCCTTGATTCTTACCTGATGGTATCCTTCCCTTAGGTCAATCTTTGAGAATATATTTTCTCCTCTTAGCTGATCAAAGAGGTCATCAATTCGGGGTAGAGAATACTTGTTCTTTATAGTGTATGTGTTCATCTGTTGGAAGTCAATACACAGCCTCAAGGTTCCATCCTTCTTTTTGACAAAAAGTGTTGGTGCTCCCCAAGGTGAAACACTTGGACGTATGTACCCTTTCTTCAACAACTCCTCCAACTACATTTGTAATTCTTTTAACTCTAGTGTGCTCATTCTGTAAGGTGTTTTTGACACTGGGACAACTCCTGACACTAAATCAATTGAGAAATCCATCTCCCTTCTTGGTGGCAATCCGGGTGTTTCTTGTAATACATCTTCAAATTCCCATAGCACCAAGAAATATTCAAGGCTTGGCCCATTTGTATTATCTAGCTCTTCCACATGAGCTTCATACAATTGACATCCTTTCATAAAACAT
>JASDQU010103688.1:318268-329201 GCA_032191745.1 Picea mariana
TCCTGACACTAAATCAATTGAGAAATCCATCTCCCTTCTTGGTGGCAATCCGGGTGTTTCTTGTAATACATCTTCAAATTCCCATAGCACCAAGAAATATTCAAGGCTTGGCCCATTTGTATTATCTAGCTCTTCCACATGAGCTTCATACAATTGACATCCTTTCATAAAACATCTTTTTAGATGTAAGGCTAAAATCTCCCTTATAGAGATGGGTCTTGGAACTCCTTTCATAGTGCTCTGTTTTCCATTTCCATCAAGACATGCAAATGTCTTTTTATGACAATCTAGGACAACATTATTCTTGTTCAACCAAATGATTCCAATCAGAATATCATAAGACCCCAATGGTATGCTATTTAAATCAATACTAGTATTCATGCCATTAAGACTTATGGAAAAACTTCTGACCATGTCATGGATTCTTCTTTTGGTTCTAGTGGATAACTAAACCAAACTTGCTTTACCAAGTTTACTTTTCTCCGAATGTAATCTATCCACTATATTAGGATCAATGTAGTAATGACTTGCTCCTGAATCAATCAAAATAGCAACAGGCTGATTTATGATCTTACCTTCCACCTCGATCATATTGGACTGGTACTCTACTTGTCGATCATTTAAAGTTTCATAGATTCTTCCCATATCTTAGACTATTGTAACCTCTTGGATGTTGTGCATTTTTGGCACAGGGGCATACCCAGGGTTCAATTATACAACATCGCATCAACAAAACCCTAAATACCAGCCCTTTCGGTAACACCTGCAAAGCAGATGAAGTCTCGCCCGAGGTAGAGGCAGGGGTGGTTGCAGGACTTCGATGTCTACAACCTTAGTTGGGACACAGATCTGTGATTGTAACACTTTAATAGAGCACTTAGCAGTGATAGTTCATCAATATTCTCCTTTATCTTACAACACAGATAAACTCTAATAATAGAAYGTTGCAGTATTCAAACAGCTCCAATATAATCAAGGACTAGGCACATCAATATAGGTCATATCTAGCATTCACTCACATTATTCAACACTAAGCTATCATATGAGATTCATCTAACATACATCAACGCACTAAGCATTTAATCACATAAACAAGAGAACACCCAAAATGCACAAAGAAACCACAACACAAGATATATGTGTTTCACCCCCTCCCTGGGGCTACGTCCACCAATTCTTCTTCTCTTTATTGTATCCTTTCAATATTATACATGCATAGATCCTTTAGATCTTACTCCACAGAGGACAGGATATCTGCGCACTTCACTAGATCCTCCTTCCCTGAGTTACAACACAAATCCTTCCACAATCTCTTACGATAACTTGCACTTAGCTCTGCAAGTCTTACATAGTATGCACAAAGCAATCACAATTACCACTTGCACTTAGCGCCTGGCATCACATAGATGTCCCCCTTCTTACATTACCTAGACATCTATTTATACATTACAAAATTGGGCCTAGATATGGGTAAACCCATGGACCAATATCCCCATGCCCGTTACATAAGCCCAAAACCCAAAAATCCCTAAAAAGGGGCCGATATCCTGCGATCTCCACTTTGACTTACGCTCCACCTTTGATAGCCTATCAAAGTCCCAAAATTAGGTCAAACATGACCAAGGATCCTCAAAACTTGGTCAAGGGCCAACAAGCCCCCAACACTCACCTGTGACTCATCCCGAGTCACTTTGGTCTGGGTAGCTCTGCTTTGAAAACCTTATACTTAGCTCAAGCTTCTTTGACCTGTTGTTGTGCCATGACCTCCTGTTTGATGAAATCTTGGATTACTGCTTCGTTGACAGGTTCCTCTAAGTGTTGTTCAACTACAGTGATGAATTTCTCCAGTTCTTCTTGTCGGCCTTCAATCTTTGCAAATAGTTGGCAAGCCTCATCCTGTATTGGTTGGAGCCTCTTAGTCACTTCCATGACTTTGCTTTGAATGGTGTGGACCTGTTGTTGAGAAGTGAAATGTTCTTGGGATTGCTTCATCCTCTTAACGGCTGATAAGGGCTTCAACTACACCTGTACTATTTCTGATTACTACATTTCCTCCTAGAGCCGTGGCTCCATTTCCTTTAATTCATAATCCTCACTGAGTTGCTCATAATTATGGGCATTGTGATCACTTAGTTTTTTACATTCCATGGTGAGGGCATTGATTCTTTCAACTGTGCTTAGAGAAGTTGCTTCTCTTTGATCTCGTACATCCAGCGAAGTGTTGGGCACTTTTCATATCTCTAAGTCTACTATTCTTTGTTGTAGCTGCTGGATAGCTTCAGTGAGCTGCGCTACTTGATGCTCCACTCGGTATTCCACCTTTGGCTCTAATCCCATCACAGAGAGAAGTTATTTGTCGAATGCTTCTTTGACTCTAAGTTGTTCTGTGAGCAACTGTTCTTTTCTTTCTTGGCCTACGCCCTCTCTTCTTCAAACTTGGCTTGAAGGTCCTCCTTCTCCTTTTGTGCAACCCGACATTGCTCTACTATTTCTACCTGGGATTGTTTCAGGGTTGTTGTTTCTTGGTCTTTCTCAGCTTGTGCTTGATGAAGGTGAGCTTCAGTCACATCAGTTATTCTACAGAGTTGGGCAAGCTCATCTACCAACTCTTTTTATTCTAATGGTGGGGAGGCAATGGATACTGCGTGGCTAGATTGAAAGTCCTGTTGTACCCCTCTGAGTTCAACCTCGATACTATCATACATATCCTCCTTCTTGGCTTCATGTTTCAGCAAGATGTCCTACAATGCATCTTCTACAACTACAATGATTAAGTTGAAGTCATCTACAGTGAGCACAGTCTGCATCTTAGTCAAGGTGGCTCTGGATTTCTTTTAGGAAGTAGGTTTCATGGGGGAAACCTTCCTTTTCTTCAAGGGATCAGCCTCATCAACATAATCCTTAGGCGGTGTTACTTAACTTTGCTTTTGCTGATCTTCTCTACCATTTGTCTCTTATACTTCATCATCACCCCCTCGGCCAGGTGATACTGAAGCAGTTTCTTCCAATGTGTTGCTCAAGTCTTGGATTTCTTTAGTATTATTTCTTTTCCTGGTTCCAGGTGTGTCATGTTATTTTTGAGTGGCCTCTGAGATGTCAAGGTTGGGATCAGAAATATCTGTAGGGTTAGCAGGGATGAGGAGATCTGCAGACCAGTCCTTGGTTATCTCTTCGAGGTCCTCCTATGTGAGCTTATAGTATGACTGAAGCTCCTCTTTGTGATTGTCTTCTTGCGTAGTGATATAGATGAAGTGTCGATCTACCTGGAACTTCATGAGAGGTTTGAACCAGTATAGGGTGTTTGGAATCATGCAAGGGAAAGCTTCGATGGCCTTCTTTAGTTGGAGATAGTACGTGTGGAACACCACATTTGAATACCACTGTTTTCCCATATCGTTCGAGTACCAGAGCATGGTGAAATTCGCAGCGAGCAGCTCGAATGGCTCGATGTCCGGGAAGGTTGAACCTTCTGGCATCTCCCAAGGGGTAAATGAAATGAGGATCAAGAGCCAACTAAAGTGGAACTCATAGCCTTGATCCTGAGCTTCATGAAAGTATAATTCCAGTTGGTTGACCAATTACTTCACCCAATTCATCTGGAGTCCTTCTACACATTTCCTGGCAAGGTTAACAATGAATCCTATGACCTGTGTAGGTCTTTTCTTTCTTATGATATTTCCTATGATCAGCTGGTAGACCCTCCACACTATGCCATTCTGGATGGAATCTACCTTGTAGCCTCACTTCCCCTTTTATACATCACCATATGTGTCTTTGATCTTCTGTGCCAATGCACGATTTGTAGCCTTTCTTGGGTAGAAGTCCTGTGGGTCGGGTCCCTGCATGCTTAATCTAGTGATCCTATGGATCAACGTCGGATCGACTATGATGTGTCAGTCTAGACATAGGTAGCTGCCATGGTAACATGATATCAGGAGCTTAACAGACATGTTAACCTCCTGGTGCCTTCCATTGTGTGGAATCTTCAATACATTCAAGAGGGTGGGCTGCACGAGTTTCATAGTCCATGGCTGGGCGATTATTTTCAAGTTCTTCCCCTTCATCCTAGTCAAGTATTTGTAAGGAGCATGCATACTATGGTTCTTGAGATTTCCTAGGTTGAAGTTGTTGAACTTCAACGTCGCGATCTTATCCTATTGCATTCTAACTACACGTATTCCCTTCAGGAGGTACRCAGTAACCATGGTGTAGTCAAAGTCCCTCGGTACACTGTCACGACTCACTGCACTAGCCAGAGGTGGGATGTAGTCTGGTAAGATGGTCAGGATTAACTTCGCGTTGGCTAGGTCATCTTTGTGTTTGGTTCTCTTCTMTGTTGTTGGATGGGATGGTCCTGATTCATGAGCAGTTGATAGAGAGGATTGCACTCCTCTCGTCGATGATGCTTGAATACCTATAGACATTGCTTTCTCGACCATGAGATCAATGATAAATTATTTGAAGGCTTTCTCTGTGGCGTTGATCTCATCCGACATGCATGCTTATATCAGATAACTCAGGTGCATGAATAAGTGTGCAATGCAATGGAACAGGTGTCGATCTCAATAAACACAATATGGTAGCAATGAGTTGGCTTGGATACAATTCAAAAAAGTGTTCTTGGTGCAACATTCGACGGACTAAGTAAACACGATGTAAAATATCTCTCCAATAGATGAGAGGTCTTCATAAATATGGTTATATCTGTTACATCACAGTCCCAATGATCTGATGGTGAGTCTTTAGGCCATTACTCTTGTTCTAACCATTCGGGTCATCGAGATAGCGGTTATAATGCTTCCAACGGCTATATCGCTTCGACATGGCGAAGCGCCATGTCATGCTGTTCTGATATCCCGACGAAGTTCCAGTCTTACAAACCTTCCCTTTGCGAAGTCCCCTCTGGGACCTTCTGTAACTTTTCTATCTTTGCTCTCTTCTTACTGAGCTTTCTAGCCTTCTTCCTAGTGATGTTTGTCTCAGTATTCGTCTTTCCATTATGATTCTTATCTCCTTTTGGCATAGTACCTTCACGTTGTTGATATTCTTTCATAGGGTTAGAGAATAATATGTCTTCTCTCTCTGTGGTAGGTACTTCAGTCTTCTGTGAGTCTTCTTTTGTTATTTTAACTTCGACATCCAAGTTTCTGGTTCTAACTAGCTTAGATCTGTTATCTTGTTCTTCAATCAAATATGCTATCCTCCTAGTCATGAAATATGTTAATTCTTTCTTCTTCTGCTCTAAGACTTCCTCTTCTTTTCTTCTGGCCTGATTCTTTTCAATCCAAGGTTTTCCTAGTAATATAGAAAATGGGTTGTTGTTCTCAATAAATTTAACAATCTCAAAATCTTCCTCTGTCGAAGTTTTGTGAGCACTCATAGATATCTGGGTGAGTCTTCCACATAGGATTATCATCTTTCCTCTAAATAATCATATTCCTCCCAATGAAGGAATCATAATAGGCTTTCCTAATTTTTCCCAAGTTCTTTCTGTCATGATATTCACCTGTGTTTCTTCATCCAAAACACAGTCAATGTCGAAGTCTCCTATTCTTGTTTCTATGAATTCTTTTTCTTTGAAGGTCTTTGATAAGTTGATATTTCTGTGATCATTTAGGGTTTATTTCATTTGTATTAATGCATTCTCTGATTCTTTCTGGGGTTTTTCCATGCAACCTTCCTCGGGGTTTTCTTATCTCATATTCATTATGTCAAGCTTAGCAATCATTCTAGGGAAATCTAAAACTTCATGATCCATAGCTTTACAACAAAGACAACTAGGTCTTCTACCAGGGCATTCCTTAGCAAGATGTCCCAGTCTTCTGCAACTGTAACAAAGGGTTAGTCTTATTTTTCTTTGAAAGGATCCCTAGACTTTCCTGTACTGCACACTAGGATAGTAGCTAACCTGCAAAAAATTCTTTCTAGGATCTTGCATCCATTTGTTAGTCCAAACATTCTTTCTATGCATAGGAATAACATATCTTTCACTATTTTTGTCATATCTAATCACATCAAACCTTATTTTATCTAGTTGTGCCCTACTTTTCAAGCTAGGACAAAATTTATCAAACATACCTAGATCCATACTTTTGAAACAAAAATTTCCACTTATCTTACTTTTTCAATCAAAAATTTTCATTGTTCTTACCTTTATCAGAGTAGAAAGATTTCAGGTCTTACCTCTTTTCTTTGGATCTGACTCTTCTTCTTGGAACAAAGCTTCATAGGTCAAGTAGAATATTGCACAATAGGGAAATAGATCTATGCACAGAGCTTTCTCTTTTCTTTAGTTCCCAACAATCACAGTTCCATTCCCGACAATAGAACCATTTTTTGGCACAGGGGAAGACCCAAGGTTCAACGCTACAAAAACGCACCAAAAAAACCCTAACTACCGGCCCTTTCGGCAACACCTATGAAGTAGATGAAGTCTCACTCGAGGTATAGTAGGGGTGGTTGCAGGACTCCAATGTCTACAACCTTATCTGGGACACAAATCTGTGATTGTAACACTTTAACACAACACTTAGCAATTACAGTTCATCAATATTCGACTTTAGCTTACAGTGCAGATAAACCCTAATAACATAACAATGCATTATTCACACATATCCAATATAATCAAGCACTCATTCACATTATTCATCACTAAGATATCATATCAAATTCATCTAACATACATCAACGCACTAAGCATTTAATCACATAAACAAGAGAACACCCAAAATGTACAAAGAAACCACAACACATGATATATGTGGTTCACCCCCTCCCTGGGGCTACGTACACCAATTCTTCTTCTCTTTATTGTCTTCTGTCAATCTTCTACATGCACAGAGCCTTGAGATCTTACTCCGCAGAGGACAGGAGATCTACACACTTCACTAGATCCTCCTTCCCTGAGTTACAACACAAATCCTTCCACAATCTCTTACGATCACTTTCACTTAGCTCCGCAAGTCTTACACAATATGCACAAAGCAATTACAATTAACACTTGCACTTATCACCTATAATCACATAGATTTCCCCCTTCTTACATCGCCTAGACATCTATTTATACATTACAAAATCGGGCCTAAACATGGGTAAACCCATGGGCTGACATCCCCATACCCGTTACATAATCCCAAAACCCAAAATCCCTAAAAGGGGGTTGAGATCCCGCGATCTCTGCTTTGAAAACCTGTCAAAGTCCAAAAAGTAGGTTAGACATGACCATGGATCCTCAAAACTTGTTCAAGGTCCAACATGCACATTCTTCACTCTGTCTTTTCTATGTGGGAAATCCTTGTACAAGTGATCTTCCTTACATCCCCAACATTGGATTGGTGGTCTTCCCCTTTTTCCCAAGGAATCTTCCTTCTTGAAATCTCCCTTAGCATATTGATATTGATTATTTATATTTGGCTCATTCCTATTAAAGGAAGGTTTGAATCCTTTCCTCCTCTGATTGGACTTCACATTTTTCTTTTCCTTCCAAGATATCTGTAGAGATTCTCTTCCCTGGCCTTGCTCTTACAGGTATTTAGCCTTTCTAATGGCCTCTGTCAAGGTCTTGGGTTCATCATACTTGATCTTTTTCTTATAAAAGGTTGGCAATCCACTTAGAAATCTATGTATTTTCACTTTCGCATCACCAATGAACCTGACATACTTTAACAATCCCAATAAATTCTTCTTGTACTCTACCATAGTCATGCTTCCCAACCTAAGTTCAAAGAACTCCTGCATTTTCTTGTCATAGAAATTCTTTGAGAGGTACTCCTTCTGGAAGTACTTCTAGAAATTCTTCCATGTGATCCTACTTTCATTAAAATTTTCCACTTGCTTCAGTTGGTCCCACCACATTGTGGCTTTTCCATGTAAATGGTGGGTACTAATCCTAGCTTCTAGGTTGGATGAATAGTTATGCAATTGAAAATATCTCGTGAGCCCAAGAAACCATGCTTCAGCATAATCTTCCCTTTCTCTTTCACCAACAAATCAAGGTGGCTTGAGATTCCTCGGATCTCCTTGCAAACTATCTATCTCTTGTCTCCTTCTTTGGTGTCTGACAGGAGACACCTTTGGACTGCTTATGGGATCATCTGATTCATAGAACTTTCTTTCTGAGTAAGGAGGTGAGTGGTGTCCATGAGCTCTGCTAGCACTTCTGGAATAACCATCTCTTCCACGATCATCCCTTCTTTCATGGCACTTGCCTTCTTCCTCTTGTCTTGAGTTTGATTCCTTCTTCATTTGTCTCTGCAATGGATTTAAGCTCTGCAACACTCGAGCATTTATCTGACTTTTCTCTCTCATCAGTCTCTCATTGTCTTATTTGTATCTGTACACTTCCATCTTCAGGCTTCTTACCATTTTTATTAACGTTTCCTTCTCTTCTTTTTCCTTGATTCCATTGGACTCTATCTCTACATTACCAACTTTGGTATTCTGGCCTTCAGAATCCTTATCATGACTATAGGCTCCCTCACCTTCTTCTATTTCCTCAATACATGTATTGAGTTGAGGTGTTTAAACCCCTTAATTCTAGAAAATGTGCAAGCGACCATTTTGTTAGAATTATGCATATGATAAACAAAATTTCCAAACCATGATACAAGTCTCTTTCTTTTTCTTTTGTTCATGGAGATCATATCCCCATTCTCCAAAAATAACAGTGTGCTGTTATCCTTGGCTGACACAAAATTTCATCCTGCGCAGGTGCTTCCTTCAAACCACCTTCCCAGTTGACCAGGACTAGAAACCGCGGCTAAATCCTTCTGTGATATCCCCAAAAATAAAATATTTTTAAAAGTTAAATTTGTTGGAAATTTAATTCCGTTTTTAGTAAATTTGAATTTGGAAAATTTTTGCCATTTATGGAAATTTCGAATTTCGAATTTGATATTTGTAATTAATTATTATGACTATTGGGCAAAGTTCTAATTGGGACTCAACTAACTATTTGACTATGACACTTGTATAAAAACATAAGATTTATATTAATTGCAGGAGGACAAATGGAACAACCATGTTAAAATCAGCTGACTATGACTCCATGAGTGGGGAACAAATTGGAACTACCTCTGGGCTGATTATTGCAAATGGAAAATCATGGATTTGGCCATTGGCAGCCCCTGAAAATTAGGGGTTTAGAAATCTGTGAAAAATCCCCCAAGGGAGGGAAAAAGACCTGGGCAAAATTGATATATAGCATATGCGAGGAGGTAGGACGCTGCCAAGTATGCTAAGAAATATTTTGAGCTCTCCTTGCTGTTATGAACACTATGGATTGAGTGTGAGGCAAGAGGAGCATGTTGAGATGAATTTTCCTTGCTGTTATGAGCACTGTTGAATAAGTGTGAGGCAAAAGGATAACTGTTGGAATTGGAGGACAGTGTTGAGGAGGAGTTTCCAATTTTGCCCTCATGGATTCATGGTCAGGCTAGGGGGTGAATTGGGCAAGTGGTTTGGCTGCCCTGTTCTACGGTTGGGAGGAACGTGGTTGTTCCCTTTGTCTTTCCGCAAAACTATTCCAGATATGTAGATTTTTCCTTCTCTGTGTGAATGATCATATCTATTTGTTGTAATGTAACTGTGTGAATGATTATTTCTATTTGCCGTAATGTATCTAATTGTACTAACTTGAGATGGCCTCCATAGACAATATCTGTTCATTATATAAAGTTTTATAATCAAGCAATTAAATTTGGGGATCGCCCCTCCTGAATTGAAAACCCAAGACAAAGTTATTCGTGTGCAAGTGAATTGATATTATAAATTTGTCTATAGGCAAGGGTTATTAATTTGTAATTGTAATATCACAGATCTGGATTGAGTAGGTTTATACTTATAGACTCATGTATTTATATGCATATATTATTCTGGAAGCAAAAGATAGAATCAAAACTTTACTCAGATCTTTATCTCCAATCTAAATATTCTCTATGGAAAAATTGAACCATTTGGGTAATGATTAGAGGGAATGCCAAAACGGGATAGAATGATTTAGTATTATAGATCTATAGTATGTCGATCCAATTTTTTTTTCTAGCGTTGAAAACAAGACCTGTCTTCAAGGCTATAACCTTGGTATTTGAGATTTTAGGATATAACAAAATCTGAATGATCCTTTTAAATTGGGCAACTGAATGCTGTGAAAAATAGAGGTCAATTGGGTTTTCAAAAATTACAAACATCGAACTCAAAAATAAAGGGTTTTCATGCACCAAGTTACATTAATGATCGGGGTTTTGGGGTTCAGGATGTCGGGTTTACGAACACCTGACATTCAATAAATTGAAACACGAAAAGTTGAATTGCGAAATGTGAAGGGATTGTGGGCCTTGCATTTCGGATTTTGGGGTTCGGGACGTCGGGGTTTACGAACACCTGTCATTCAAACAAGATGATACGTGAAATGATGAATTGCGAAATGAGAAGGAACTATGGGCCCTACATTTCAGGTGTCGGATTTTGGGGTTTAGTAAAACAAAGGAACTTCGTGATTTTGTAACAGTGAGTCCCGAATGCCGAAATGTCCACTTTGTGTTTAACCCTTTTTTCTAAAATTATGCTCGGTCTTTGCTTGAATGATTCATGCATCGGACTTTATACCTCTAATTGTGCTAAGACGAAATAATTTCCATGGATGACATCAGTGCGTTGTGAGGAGTTATAATCAAAGACTAAATCTAGGGAATGGTTCCTCCTGAATCCAAATGCTAGACCAAAATTATCTACATATGAATTTAAAGAACAAATCCACCTATAGGAGCATATTTTAACTTTGAAATCGTATTTCAAGGTAGGATTGTCTATGTAAAGATGAGCTTGAAAGATACCGAAATATTTATAGGCAAGGGTTTACTTCTGTAATTGAAGTTCTAGCAGACTTACCTTTGAATAATTGAATTTGGAAGAGGCCTGTACACATAGTACTTAT
>JASDQU010103688.1:329283-346777 GCA_032191745.1 Picea mariana
TTGTATAGAAGGTATACGGATACCAGTGCAGTTAGTACTGCGTACAGACCATTTCAATAGATGAAGTAGAAATACCCACGCAGAAACCTGTCATCATAGTATTCAATAAATGACCGTGGGCCCAGTATTTCGGGGTTTCGCGATTCGGGACTTCATGACTCATGTTGCAACATTCTAAGACTTTCGATTTCCTGGGTCCCGAAATGTCGAAAAGGGCTTAACGGGTTTGTCTTTTCCTATAGCCTCCGCCCATGCGACCACACCTTGTGACCTGGGCTATCTCCTCGGAGCACGTCGCGATTTCGAGGTTTGTAAGGTTGCAATGTAACTCCAACCTTTCCTCCTTCTAATCCCCGAAGTCCGAGATTTTCCCCTCCATTTTCACCGAAGACGAAATGCCAGAAATTTTCCCCTCGAGAGATCAACAGACCCGATTCTTTTGGGATTTTTGCGAACCGAGAGTTCACAATGTAGCATCTACAAACCTCCTTGCTGCTCCAAAACCTAAACTCCAAATCAGTGAATTTCAAGGCACGAGATCAACGACTCTTGTTGCTTCTCATCCAATGGACTCTATTCCTCCTGAGCTTCTAAACACTAAAGGATGATCAGTATTAACTTCCACATAGATCTATGAGATCCAATGGTCCACGAAATTTCGGTACCTTTCCCGAGGAAATTTCACTGTTTGTTCTTCTAAGGATCTATGACCAAAATGATTTGGTGTTCTACCACCGAATCTTGACTCTGCGAGATGATCTTCGATCCTCATCTCCCTTTAAGTACTTCAAAGGTGCTATCCCTTCTAAGATTTATCCCTCTGAACATCAAGGGTTCCTTCAACCTAAGTTTAGACATCGCCTTTATACATTTGAGTATGCTGGTGTAGTTTGAGAAATTAGGGAAGAATAGAGTCATGAAAGGAATTTACCCAGAGAAGATTTTCTGTTCAAATAGATTAGACTGGTGTAATAATATCCTTATGGATAGAGATGAATTGTTCCTTCTCTTAAATTCTAAACTTAAACGAAAATTGATTTATGTCATAGAAAAAAGATTTTTTTTTATGGTAAATTTGAGGTTCATTACACCTTCTTTAGCACTTTTTTGTCTCTAAGACCACCAATTCGTCCCTTATCCCTCCTTCCCTCAGCTCTCAATCTACATATGACCATGGCCATGACCCTATGCTTTGTTGAAAAAGCACTTGTCCAGAGCTTTGGGACTTCAGAACTTCCAGCCAGGACTGGATAAATGCTCCTCATCCTCTTTCATGATCAACGATCGAGATCCACTTCGGGACTCCGTGCTTCGAGAGTCTAAACTTTCCTCGCTTGCCTCCTCCCAGAAATATTTTACCCAAAGTTCATGATCTACTGATGGGTGTCCTCCCACAGATCAGCAGTTGTGAATTGCTTTGGCTCTTCGGGCTTCAAAAGTTTCAAAAATTTACTCCTGCACTTTCTCCCAGAGTGCTTTAACCCGAAGTCAACGATACTTCGACGTGTGTCTTCTAGAATCAATAGTCGATATGTACTCGGGCCTTTGGGAGTTTTCGACCCAATGCAACCTATCACATGTTTCCCCACTGGAGTGTTGAGTCTCTGGATTATACGATCTGTTGCCACGTGGAAAAATACCGAAAGAGGACACATGGCCCAATCGGGTGGGTGACACATGTCATGTTCTAACTGACATTTCAATACTCCATATGATCAAAACTTACCGACACATGGCACACATAACATGTGTCCATGTCATCCCAGGTGACATCCACAAGCCACGTCACTTTGGGAATTCCGTGATCCACATCACCTCAAGGTGACATTATCATGCCCCATAACTTTGTCTCTTTAGGCTTCGGGACTTCGAGAGTTTCCATACTAGAAGACTTCTAATTATCCCAACTCCGATTTCCTAAACCAGCCAAACTTCCACCATGTGTCTTCCTTATCGGATGATCCATATTAACCCTAAACTTCGGGACTTCAGAAGTTACCACTGCTAGTATCAATGACTACAATTCCTTTGGGCCTTCGGACTTCAAAAAACTCAAAATTCAACTTTTTTCCGAAATGTTTTTATCTGAAGCTCGCGATCTACTGACGCGTGTTTCCCATGGATTGACAACTACGATTTCTTTGAGTCTTCATACTTCGGAGAACTCAAATCTCAACCTTCACTTTTTCCCGAAGTAAGTGGATTTATTTCACGTGTCCTCCTAGATCAGATGATTGAGGTTCACTTCGACTCTCTAGGCTTTGGAAATCTCAATTCTCAACTTCTCCTTGCTCGCCTTTTCCCAGAGTGATTTCACCCAAAGCACACGATCGATTGATGCATGTCCTCCTACAAATCGATGATCCTCGGCTACTTCTTCTCTTCAAAGGTTTGTCACTTGAGTACTAACATGTCACATCACTGCATGCCTTTCAATTTGTGGGGGAACGCATCAGCGGTTTGGAGTAACCCACTTTTCACCCCATAATTATCTTGATGCTCAAATGTAACCCCTTGGTGAAACTGTGGTTTGGATTGTGGGACTACCTTGGGAAATTATATCCCATGCAACTTGGTTCCCTGTAAT
The DNA here is from genome assembly GCA_032191745.1 of Picea mariana. NCBI lineage: Eukaryota > Viridiplantae > Streptophyta > Pinopsida > Pinales > Pinaceae > Picea > Picea mariana. Next base: position 331,871 of record JASDQU010103688.1, read on the forward strand.
GTATCTTGTCCATTGATCTCACTCTCCAAGGGGATCTGACAGTTGTGACCTTAGCCCTTGATTCCTTTTCATCAGATGACCTTTGTTCAGCTGTCCTCCAATACAACGATCCCGAATCTCTCCTAATCCTATAGTGGAGATCACTCCCGAATTCGAAGAGGGACGATCATGATCTTTCGAACCCATTACAATGGGTCTCTGATGTTCTATCTCCTATGTAGATTCTGCAATGCCATTCTTCCTGGGCTTTTCAACTTCATGGTCAGAATTCGATCTCGACCCCAAGAATCTAACCAATAGACTTGGCCCATATCGGCTCGGTGTTTCAACCAGAATCTCTAATACCAAACTGTAACATACCCAACCATCCATGGGTCGGGGCATGCTACCTTCAAGCCCACCCTTGGAATTCTTACTCTTACCAATACCCTCTTTAATTAATAAGAACGCATAAGATACAAGATTTAGTGACATGCACAACAATATCCATCACGCATGCATAATATAAGATTAAGATAAACGATAATTAAAATACGCAGTGGAATACATTCATACATGAATAATAATATCACAAAAAAGATCACTTATCTTTATAAAAGGGAAACACCAACCATCTGCAGACCAAGGATGTTCCACCCAACCACAGACGCCACTGCTCGAAATCTCAATAGTAGTGTCACCCCCGAGCCAGGGATATGAATCCACAAGGATGGTTCCAGAGTGTACTTGAGCTCCTAAACCAATCATCTCTCAAGCTCTCACAGGTTTCCCAACACTCGCAACAATCCAAGTACCCATCTCTATTCCACCCATCCTGTACCACCCCAAGAGAATGTACCTCCACCCTTCTTTGCCACGTAGTCCCTCAGGTAGTCCTTCTCCTTATTTTCCAGGGCCTCCAACACAGTTGGTCCAGAATCTCAATGTTGGAACTCTCAGGAGTTGCAGTTGTGAGCAAAATAGAGCACAGGCCAACGCATCGTAGACATGAAGACCCCAGGTCACAGATGGATTGCAACAGTGACCATTACATCCAACTATCTTGTGGCTAATTATCATCAGTTCCTTTCCCTTTCCAAGCCAAGACGCAGGTGAGGATGGATCAATGAATGGGTGAGTGAGTGCATGAAAGTGTGTGAGGGGAAATAAATGAATGTACAGGAAATCAACGAACATGCCATCATTTGAACCCCCACATCAGACCAGAGGTGGGTTTAAGTAACTTCGTGGGGAATCAAGAACCTCCTGGCTTTCCCCAAGAAACTCATGTAACTAATCCCCTCCCTTAGGAAAAAAGGGTAATTAACATAGGAATAAACACTTAGCCCCTCAAGACCCTTCTCTTGTGGAATCATAGCCCCCTATAACTCTAGTCCTTATTTGTTTAGCAGCCAACCATGTAATTATTATTAATAATGATAGAAACATTACATGTCTTAGGAAGACTGGCCTTTTAATAATTGTTTGGGCACACTGGCCTCTCAACATTGTAACAATACATTATTTAAAATGGGGGTTCAAAACGTGGGGTGTTACAGTGAACCATGTATATCTGTGTCTCTATTGTATTGTGTATCTTCTATGTTTTATTTCCACATTTGTTTTATTTTATTGTGATGTGATCCTCTTTTTCTAACAACTAGTATCAGAGCAAAAGGTAACTTGTAGGAAAAGAGGGTTCCTGGTTCAAGTTGGAGAAATGGCGGAAGATGAAAATTTTAAGGTTGAGAAATCTAATGGAAAAACTACCAATTATGGAAGATTCAAATATAATACTATCTATATTAGAAGTATCTTTTCCTACCATTGGGTAGAAAAGAAAAGAATCCAATGAGTATGAATGACGAAGAATGGGAGATTATTGAAAAAAAGGAACTAGGAATGATACGACAGTTCTTGACAACATCAATAGATTTCAATATTTCAAAAGAAATGACAATGGAGGATTAGATCAAGTAATTGGATAAACTATATGAAAAACCCTCGACCTCCAATAAGGTATTTCTAATGAAATGATTATTTAATATGAAGATGTCAGAAGGTGGGTCTGTTGCCAATCATTTAAATTAATTTAATACAGTTACTAATCAACTAAGTTCTATAAAAGTGTACTTTGATTATGAGGTTAGGAATATTCTAATCTTATGCTCATTTACATAAATATGGAATGACATGGTCATGGATGTAAGTAACTCTGTCTCTGTTTCAAATACTTTGAAATTTGATGATGTTGTTGCTGTTATCCTTAGCGAGGAAATGCAACGAAAAATCATAGGTGATACATTAGGTAATGTGTTGACCATGGAGAACAAAGGAATACAAAAGGATAGAAGAAAGAGCTCAGGGAACTACAAGAATTCTAGGAAGAGAAGATCCAAATTCAGATTAGGAAAGAGTGTTACAGGAAAATGCCCCTGCGGACAAGTGAATTTCCTCTTGGATACTAGACCCCTATAACCAAGACAAAAAGGTGCTAATGTGGACATTGACATTCCTTTTCATGAATCTAAACTATTCAAGGAAGAAGAAGAAAGAAAGGTAAATATCTTTACCGACGTTTTTCCTTGCTCGATCCAGGTTAATATTGATCTCCAAGTTCTTCAGAAGGTCCTGCAATACAATGAGAAACAAAAATGAAACATACGTCCTACCCTACCATGATTAGCTTCATAATATATCTATCAAAAGAAACAAGTTCATGAAACATACACAAACTTAAAGGAAACACGACAATCACATATTTATATTAATGAAAACAAAGCAAAGAGATTACAACCATAGATGTAGATGCAACAGCTTCACCAAGATCTCTTTGTCCAGACCCTTGCTCAAATGTTCCATGATCAGAATGACTGTAACTTTCACTGATAAATCTCCCTTATGATATCATAAGTTTGATGCCTCTGAATTGCATATGATTTTACCATGAGAAGGCCTCCTTATATAAGCTTCGAGAGACCCAACCACCTTAGATATTCTTGGGATACGTTGAGGATATTTCTCCTTCAGTTGTGGATCCTCCCTAAGATCCATAATTGACCTCAGATTCGAATCCAACTGATTTCCAAGATGAAGGGGATTTTTCCCTGATTTTCCTCAACAACCCAAAATTTGCTCAAACAGGCCAGCGCTCCCCCAAAAGGGTGCACAGAGCATTGCAAGGCTCCCACAAAGGAAGGTATAGTGCGATGGAACTTCTTGACAATAGGCAAGGGAGTGCTGCCCAAAATTCCTTCAAAAAATACCAATGCTCCCCCAGAATGGTGTCATGAGTGTTGCAATGGTYCCCCAAAGAGGGGTAGGGAGTGTTGGCACACCTTGACAGTGGGTAGGGGAGCGTTGCCCTTCAAAAATCATTTTTAAGTGGTCTTTTCCATGGAAAATGCTTTGTACTCCTCATCAKATTATTTCTCCTTCTTAAAACAGTCTTTGAGGGTGTCTCATGTGTCCTTGTGGTGTCGTTCGAGACACAACATGGGAAAGATGATTGTATGATGTCTGTGACACTTGCGACACTTATGGATAAAAAGMGACACTTGTAATGATGACAATAGGTCATCAATGAAGTGAGTAATTTTGATGTGTAATAGATTGCCCCCAAAAGTATGAAGTTAGAAGACAAAAACKGATGACTGAAGTACTTTGTAGACTTTTTCGAGCAAGGGTATGGACTCRGAGAACCTGGCAGAAGCTTCTCACAACTATCAAACAAATATTATGACATGTTTCAAACCCATGACAGACATACCTATGCTTGGGTGATAAAGACGTGCAAGGTATGGTCACCATAAGATACACTGCAAATCCATAATTGTATTAACAAAAAGGTATAGCCACCAAAGATACAATGTGGATCTATACTCCCATGACATGAACTAATCGTAGTCACGAAAAATACACAGTGGATCTACAAGATGACAACACATAGCCACATACCAGTACAAAGTGGATCTATGTAATAGTATATGTGTCAATATTCAAAAGAAACTTCGTCACAACCTGGGCAAAGTATATATCAAAGTGATCACTCAAAATAGGGTCTTCTTACCGATCTCGATGCGGTACGAGTCTAACCATGTGAATATATTTTCTGATGTCAAACATGGAAGAAAACACTTGATTATCGATCAATGAGGTAAATGGTTAACAAGCGTGAGGGAAATCACCATTGATGTCAATGATTCCCAAGGTACCCTAGTACATTCCAACGAATGTGAATATATGATTTGAAGTCGAACATCCGTGGAATCATCTGATTAGAGGTCAATGATGTAAACCCACTATCAGACACGAAGAGGCCTACCACTGAGGCATGCAGGTCCCAAGGTACTAATTGGTTTCTAAGTCTAGTTCCCAGATAATGTGATGAATTCGATTGGAACAAAATCATCAAAGGAGGGCCTTGATGTATCCCCCATCAATGACAAGACACTGACACAGAGATGTAAATTGGTGGATCAAATGAACATGGACTGACATGGGTATTGAAACAAGAAATTTGTGATGGTTGACTCTCGAGGCAGATACTTCCCTTGAACACTAATGCACAATAGCAGAAACGTGACATGGACCAAAACACGATGATGCAATGGATACGGTGAATTTCGTTGGGTGACCCAAAGGAGTAAATAAACTCAAAGGATTGGTTCAATGAGGAGGTTCAATGGATTAAATTGTATGCAAAGACAAAGTGTCATGTTCAAGGGAGACCATAAGAGTTACTTCTGATGTTCTCAAAAACAACTTGGCTTGCTTCCTTCAATTGTTTCCCCCATCTAGATAGATGAGTACCTCTTTTTGATTTAACAAGCTCAAGGAGGGTAACACATACTCTATATAACTCACCTTCGGTAAGTCCCTCTTCCTTTGTTTAATGAACTAGAAGAAGTAAGGGTTCGGTCCCATATGGGCCCTTCAATGTATGATTGTTTAATGAGTCCAGAGAAGGTAAACTTGGTGATTTTTCATATTTAGAGAGTCTGAAAAGAACTTAAAGATGACTCCAGTGTTGTCCTTTTTCGTAATTTTAGTCTCGCGAGGCCGAAAAAGAGATAAAMTACCACTCGAAAGATACCCTTTCAAACCTTTTAATGAGTGTGAAAGGAAGCAATATCACTTGAAAATMTTTTCATGTTTAGAGAGTCAGAAAAGAGATTAAAGAAGACTCCAGGAGATTCCTTTTTCGTATATCCATGCAAGCCCAAAAAAGAGATAAAAGGTTGTTCAATTACATTCTCATGTTTTTATGAGCRTGAGAAAGAACAAAGACTAATGTCAGTACTCTGCCCCCATCTTGAAATCTAGTGTCTTAACTCCAGAATGATCATCAAAGGCTGGAGACATGCCTCCCAAGCTTCAATTCATTCACCAAATTTGAGGTTGTCACCAATTTCTGTACTAGATGGAGAAAAAGGATAAGGGTGGATGAAATGAATCTTCAAATACGAGACCTAACGAAAGACTCAACTCAACATCTACAAGATTTGTTGAAAGACTCGACCTGATAGGAGAGGTGATTGTTTCATTTTTTAACGAGATTGACATAGGAAAAGAACTATGCTCAAGGCTTTGGGTTGAATCTCTAGATTTTTGTTTCATTTTTTAACGAGCTTGTTACAGAGAGGAAAAACTATGCTTGTGACCTCTGTTTCATTTTTTAACAATCTTTCCACAGAGAAGAGAAAATATGCTTGTGGACTCTTCTTGATCATGGCTTCCAAGAGGATAATGCTTTGGAAGGACACCATATCAAGGGACAAAACTTGGTCATGGCTTCCAAGAGATCTTCACTAGATGGAAGAATAAATCTATGGAAGGAACACATGTCGAGGGTCGCGTCAGGGATTGGAGGCTTGATCCAACATTTGATATGGTTGGAGGCTTGGTCCTTTTTGGGTTATTCTTCTTCTTCTCTTTCTATTTCTTCTTCTTCTCATCAACCTAGCTACTTGCTTTAGTCCTTTCACTAGGCGAAGAAGGAGAAATGGAAGGAGACCTGAAGGGCAAAGAAGGAGAAAGGTTGACATGAGTTTGATGTGTGGGTGGTTTTCTTAGATCTGAAGCACCTGCATTCGAGATCACCGAAGTGGAAAAAAACCATGCCGGTAACCCAATTGTGAGACCTRGAAGGCTCAAAGTAGTGATGTAAGGAGGACCAATGTTTCTATAAGAAGGAAAAAAAAAGGTTTCCCATGGCAAAGGGGTTCCTTCATTGGTCATTCTGGGAACTAATGCCATAAAAAATAAAGATCCAAGCTAGATTATTCTAGGGAGAACAAACAACACATGCTAAAAGTCTAGTAATCAAACAAGTAAACAAAACCTTCTCACAATGAGCACACTAGTCGGGGATGAAATCCAACATCATGGGAACAAAGTAAGAAGGGGATGAGATAGAGTGGGTGGAAAAGTTACGTTGACGACTGGCTTAATGGACTCACACCTTGGTGCAAGCTCCCACACATATTTGTGGGTATACCCTCCAAGGAGCCCGACTGAGTTTAGCCAACGTCGATTCCAGGTATTGTGAATACTTTCCCCTCCACCGTCACCTTGTGTAAAGACCCTACAGAGATAGGCCACTAAGGTTACCAACTACAATAGTGATGCTTGGGGAAACAGTCGATGGTCCGATGCATGCGCAAAGGCAGGGTATTTGGCTCGAAATCAACTTGAGAGGCTTCCACTCATCATTGTGGGTATACCTTCAAACGACCCCCATAATACGTGCAATATCTACACTAAGACCAAAAAAGTAGGGTGAGTAACTTTGCCAGTCTTAATGTGACCTCAGGTTTGACCCTTGTGTGAGAAGGGCTTCCCAGGACAAAATGTAGCAATTGGATTTCACCGCTCCCTAACAAAAGATTCTATGTTTGTTTGCAGCTTTGGAAAGTTATCTTTCACACCTATTCCAAATGCCTAAAACTAATCTGATGTAGGTTTGCTACCGGAAAATATAAAAATGTCTAATCAATTTTTAGTTTAGCGCTTTATTTTTAAGGCTGTTGTTGCTCAAAAGGAAAATGGTGTCGACAATATGGTGTTTTTACTGACTCGAAAGTTATGCAAAGAGATGAATATTCAATCTTTTCATTCTGATGAAATCTATGCTACGAGAAGGAGACAACATTCATCATTCCAGATGCACAATGCCCCAAAATGTAAAAAAACATGCAATTCCGCTACTTCAAATGCAAGCTAGTTTCACTACCCAAAAGAAGGAATTCATTTATATTCTTTGTTTGATTATGATATATATATAAATTAAATACAAAACCTTCATTGCTACACTACTTTCATTCAGGAGAAAGAGTCATATGTAGATGCAAAAGACACGAAGCAAAAGGACGACAAACAAAGAATGCACTGAAGGCAGTGAGGTATGAAAGAAAACAAGTAGAAACTTGTTCTAACAAAAAATAACACTATCAATTATTATACAACCAATCAATCATTCAAGAACACAAATAAAATGCAGAGAAGAATCCAAGAAAAGATAGGGAGAAAAAGAAAATCACTCAAAACTGTCCTGACAAAAAGCAGCTGGAAAAGGAAATTTCACATTTCTGAAAAAGGTTGCAACCTCCAATCAATACAAGAGTGAGTGATAAGAATAAAAAACCATCAAAAATCAATCCAAACAACTTCAAAAACCAACCACGGACTCTAGGTAAAAAGCTCTACAAAACAGGTTGCAAAAGACTCAGCAAAAGAAGGCAAAAACTCTCAAAAAAGAGACTAGCACTCCCCCAGAAGGGTGCATAGAGTTTTTCAATGCTCCCTAAGACACTATAGGGGAGCACTGGCACTCTGGTATGGCCTATAGGGGGGCGTTGGTCCTCCCATAAACTCATAAAAAGAGCCAAAAAACATGCAAAAACTCACCCAGAATGCATGAAAACTGGTGAAATTGCTAGTGAAGGTAGGAGAAGGTTAATGGATGATGAATAACCAAGAAAAGTGATCTGAAAGGTGGGAAAAGGGTAGGAAAAAACCAAGGAATTGAAAAAAGGGTAGAGATTCTTGGGATAGGTTGAGTATATTTCTCCTTCAGTTTTGGATACTCCCTAAGATCCAGCCTTGACCTCAGATTCGAATCCAACTGATTTCCAAGATGAAGGGGACTTTTCCCTGATTTTCCTCAACATCCCAAAATTTTCTCAAACATACCAGTGCTCCCTCAAAAGGGTGCATAGAGTGTTGCAATTCTCCCACAAAGGAGGGTATAGTGCACTTGTTATACATCAAAATTACTCACTTCAATAGTGTCACAAGTGTCATCATTACAAGTGTTGTAAGTGTCGCATCTTGTCCGCAAGTGTCATATCTTGATCACAAGTATCGCAAATGTAGTAAACATCATACTTCCATATTTCCTATGTCTCGCCTCTAACGACATCATAAGGACACTTAAGACACCTCAAAGACTAGTTTTGAAGAAGAGAAATCAATTGACAGGGAGTACAAGCCTTTTGCCACTGAAAGAACCACTCAAATATGGATTTTGTAGAGGAGCACTCCCCTACCCACTGTCAGGGAGTGATAGCGCTCCCTAGGCCTTTTTGGGGGAGAATTTGAGTGCTCTGTGCACCCTTTTGGGGGAGCACTACCTTTTCTAAGCGATTTTTTGGTTTCTTGAGATAAAACAGGGAAGAATCCCCTCAATTTATGAAGGTGGTTGGATTCGAATAGAAGGTCAAGGCATTCCCTTAGGGAAGATCCTCAACTGAAGGAGAAGAATCTTGAACTTATCCCAAATATCTCTCAAGAGGTTGGGCCTCTCCAAGGTTATATAAGGATGCCTCCTCATGGTGAAAGGAGAAGGAGAGACTAGATATTGATACCAAACTTATGATCCTATAAGTGGTATTGATAGAAAGGATTGGAGATGTGAAACTTATGATCTCATAAGTGATATTTCATCAAAGAAATGAGTGTAGATTACTCGAGCAAAGGGGTTGGACAAGGAGAACTGGAAGAAGCTATTACACCTTCATAAAAGGATTGTAAGTACTTTTACTTGTTCTTATCAATATATCAATGCTTGTCCTGTTTCTTTCAAACTTATGTTCGTTCCATATGAGTTTGTCTTCAGTAGATAGATCTATATTTGAGCTAATATTAGTAGAATAGGAAGTCTATTGTATCTTTGTTTGTTCTACAGGACCTATCAGGGAGCTCGGGATCGAAGCTCAGCCTGGACTTTGCAAGGAAAAATGTCGTTAATAAGGTACATATATTTCTTTTTATCCTTTGTATGTTAGCTTGATTAGATCTAAAAGGATGTCAGTGTCCATGTTAAGCACTTTTCGGTCTTGTCCTTAGGAGTCTAGAGACCAAGAGGGAATTTGCTTGTTCGCAGGAGGATTCACTTGTAATAGAAATTGGCGACCATACTGGGGAAGAGCTATGATTTTTTCTTCCATTAACAGATCTTGTTTTGGCCCTTTTCCCACTCATTTGACCTTCTGCATACTGTCTTTGATTCTTAGATTTGTTTGATTGCATCTTTATTTCATCATGATCACCCTGATTTGCTGAGCTTGCTTGATTTTTTGAGTTTCTGGGCATTTTTTTGAACTTCTGAAGAAGAGTGCTCCCCTACCCTTGCTATCAGAGTGTTAACATTCCCTGGTGGTATTACACAGAGCGTTGGAATTCTCTGGTGACCCTTACACCAGAGCGCTACCCCCTTTTCTATGAAAAATCCTCTAGGTTTTCAATTTATGGGTTCAGTTTTTGTTTTTTTCACTTGCTCAGAGTCTCATACTCTCAGTACATCTTTGTCACTGGCCTTCAACACATTATTTATGAGAATTCATCCTCTTTTGTTTGGAAATTTGACATTTTCATTCCTTTCCTTAAAGTCACTCTTTGTCTTTATTGACCTAGAGTTAACTTGTTGTTTTCTTCTCGTTTATCTGACTAAGTGAAAGATTTTGTGAGGAAATCCAAAGGTCTCTGAACCTTTCCATTTGATCTTTGAGGTATGTTTTCTAGCATTTCTCTTTTGTTTGAGGGATTTTGGTTCTTGTTTGCAAATTTGGTTATCTTTGTCCTTCTTGTTTATTCACAACGAGAGTGTATTTTTTGTTTGTGTGAGGTTTGTTTCTGATTGTTTAATCCTAAAGTCTGATTGACATTAGAAGTTTTACATCTGATTATCATTCACATATAAGCGAAAGGACATTTTTTAGTGATTGGTTTGGATATTAGAAGGCATTTCTAAAAAATTTAGCATTACATTAGATTTGATTGAGAAACAATTGTATGAGGACATTGCGTCTTAGTGTTTGATAGTGAAAACAACTCTTTCTCTTTCCCTTAAATAGGAATTCATTGAAAGAAAGGACTGCTTATCATTTCTTATGCATTTTTTGGGAATTGAGTCATAATACTGTCAATTTCATTGTCATACACCCTTTGAGTAAAGAACAACTGCAAAATGAACGCTAATTAAAAATTATCTAGAACATTTTGTTTTTAGGATCTTCCACCAACATTAGACTAGGAGTAGCACTTTGGATTAGGCTGTGAGTACAAATCTCCAATTTTTTTCAAAACAAACATTAGCATATTGAGATAGGGAGAGTCAAATCCAATTGTTGTATAGGATTTCTAGGAACTCCCTCTCACACAGGGGTTACACACGAGGTAACATTCATAAGAATTACAGAGATTATCCCTCTGTGGTTCAACTGTTTGTAGTGGTCGGATTGTATATTGGGGGTCACTTGAGGGTATACTGACGATTATGTGTGGGATCCTCTTGAGTTGATTTTGTACTTGTTATCCTACCCATACGTGCAGACCAGACTGTCGACTGTACCCACCTAGGGGATGACTGCGATTTGGTGTCTTTAGTTTCCATAATATTTAGGTACTCACACAAGGTGACGGTGAAGGGAAGTCTCTCTGTACCTGGAACAAAAATTGGTCAAACTCACTCGGGCTCCTTGGAGGGTAAATCCACAATTACTGTGTGGAAGCTTGCACCAAGGTGAAATTTCATTAAGCAGGTCACCATTGTAGCTATTGCAACATGTCCTAGCCCCTTCTTGACTTGATCACACGACGCTGGATTTCATCACCAACTAGTATGATCATCGAGAGAAGGTTTCATTTGCTTGGTTTTGATTCCTAGATTTTATTAGCATATGTTGTTTCTTTTTGTTAGTTGTCCCTAGATTTTCATCATGCGCTATTCTTCTCCAAAATTGAGCCTTTAGATGATAAAGTTCTTCATCGATCGCGTAGGATGCAAGGGATGCCTCCGAAAGGCTACCAACCCTTACCTCCTAACCCTCCAGAAGACAACTACCGTGGAGAGGTAGAAAATCAATCTGACACTCGGAGTGTTGTTACTCCTCCGTTAAACAATCCAGAAAGCACTTTGGTTATGGTTGAAAATCCCACTCCTCGCACTACATCTATGTCAGAAACCCCTCTCGAACCTCTTTTTCTTCGTTTAGACTCCCTTGGGAATGTCATAGATGAAGAGGTACCACAGTTACTTGAGAGAGCATTTACCGAAACATATATGGGATCCATAGAACCAATCTTTGGTGATGAGTATAAGATTCCTGCGTGTCTTACCATTATAGTAGATACAAATACCACACATGCTCATTCTATATGGAGGACTTCATCAGGACGCGATCTCTATGAGAATTTTGAATCTATTCGACAACCCTTTAATCCTCATGACCCTCCTGTTGAAACAGGACCATCCAGTCAAACTATGAATCACCCCATCGATCAGGTCATTAACCCTACTGTTATGTTAGCACAAGTCCATCCTAATGCTAGACTCATCACTCTACTCATTCCCAAGGCACTTCGATCCCTACCCCCACTTTTACAAACTTTCACTCTACAGCTCCACATGTTCCGCATGATCTTGCTGGGATAGCTTTGCACCAGCGAATGCAAACCCTTGCCAACCAAAAATCGACTGGAGGGAAAAAAACATCTAGCAGACCTATCCTTCCTGGAATACCACCATCCTATGGTGGGCCTACCCCTCCCAGGGGACAAACCCCTTTTCATGTTCTTCCCAGAGGAAAACCTCCCTTTGCTAGTCATACCCCGGTCGTTAATCCACCACTGGTATGGGGGCAATAGTCATTTGCTGGAAACCCTTCACAATCCTGGGGAGTATCTTCAAGAGGCACATTTACCCAACCCCACATTGGGGGGCACTCATATCATAATCAACAAGGAGGAGTATCAAATCATGTTCCTTTTGTACCATCTTATGGACAAACTTACTCGGGTGGTATCCCAAACACCACTTGGAATCCTCAAGGACAACAACCTTATCCTCCCCAAGGGTCTAATGATTATCCTCCCCCTAATGTGTATCTGCCTCCAGGATCTACTTCTTACCCTGTTCAAGGGAAACATGTTTATCCTCCTTATGGGCAAGCAAATCACCCGAATTATAATGCTCAGAACCCACCGAGTTATGTAAATGTTTCTCAACCATCATCGAATCTTTATTATCCTAGTCGGCAACAACTATATGTAGGAGGACCTACTAGTTACAATTATCCACCTAACCCAGTTTATGGTCCTACTGGTGTTCCTATTCCACACAATTATTATCTGCAAATTAACTGAAAGTTACCTTTACTTTCGAATCTAGATCTCCCAGACTTGTCTTGGTTAACCAATGATCCTATTTTTCATTCACCAGTTTGGCCAGTTATTCCAGCTAAACTTCCTTCTGATATTCCAAAATTTGATGGAAAATATGTAGAAGATCCAAATAACCATTTGATGACTTTCCATTTGTGGTGTTCATCAAACTCCCTCATGGATGATTCTATACATTTGCGTCTTTTCCAACGAACACTTACAGGATCTGCAGAAAAATGGTATATTGAACTACCATGTGCTTCTTTTCATGATTTCAACTCCCTTGCCATGTGTTATAACCCTAATTTGCACCAGACATGCTTACCCGGCATCGGGCCATCTCAGATTCCTTCTTTGCCAAAACACTATTGAACAACTCTTCTTAAAAACCCCTTTTATAAAGGCCCACGTGCCCTGCTACATTACTGCACGCGTGTACACGCTAGCTGAACCAAGACAGCCCGCGTGTACCTACAAAAGCACAAAAACAGGAAATTTGTTGATGGAACACACAACTTTGGGTAAGTTAACTAAACCTTTCGGCCATGCATGGCCGGACATTCAACCGAATACCTAGCTTCTTCTAGCCTATAAAAGAAGGGTTAGGGGTCCCATTTGGAGGATGAGAATCATAGTAAAGAGACTATACCCGATTGAGCATTCCCTTTGTCCCAACCTTTTTCCATCCTTGTGCAAAGAGAAGTATAGAGAAAAGCAGTTGGAAGACAGTGGAAGAAGAGCCTAGGACCAGGATTGAGAAGCAGTAGCTGACTTTATCATTGTAAGGTATCATTATGAAGTTAATAAAATAATTGCTTTTCCTGTCTCGCCATATGAGATTGTCATTATTGGAATATTGATTGTATGATTGATTAAATCTCTAACCCATTACTTCATAGATCAAATGAATGTGGAGTTCTTTGTTTGTCTTTAGTGAATGGAGGTTAGCATTTGGAGGAGAGTTGCAGTCAAAGAACAACCAAGTGCGAAAAGGGATCGACATCAAACACGAAGAATAAGGTACGTCAACTTAATCTCTTGAGCCTTGTATTTACATATGAGTAATGGGGGTCTAGGTATGGGATGATGGTAAAATGTAAGAATATTTAGGTCATTTCTGCATGCATGATAAAACCCTTAGTGCTAGTTCATAGGAGGGATTTCCCACCCACAACAAAATTGGCAACCATACTGGGGATCTCTAGGGTTTCTGAGAATATTTTTTGGGTATTTTTAAAAACTGGTTTCATTCCTTGTTTTTAAAGTTTCTACAAAAGTCTGAGCTAACAGAGATTCTGGTCTTCCATACCAATTATCTCTGTTTCTTTGCTTGACTACATTTTTTTTTTCCTTTTCGAGACCCATAGAGGTACACGCGGCCTGTATAAGGTCTGCACGCATGTACCCGCACCCTACCTTCTCACAACCCATGTGTACATGCTAGCTGAGGAAGTGTCAGTCGCGTGTATGATTCCAGAAAATTTATTTTAGAGAGGCAGTCATCCTCTCCCCTGTCAGAAATAGTCCTTCTCAGGGGTTTTTTGGAACTCTTTCTAGTCTTTGTTGTTTGTAGTCTATAACTTAGCTTTCACCTCAGATTGATTTGTTCTATGAAGTTTTCCTTCAATTGTTTTCTTTTTTTTGTTAAAGTAAGTGTCTGAGTCCTCAAGAGGTCATGGTTCTCAGTACCAATAGTCTCTTCCTGGGATGGATTGCTTGGCCTTTCATTTGTCTCAGAGTTTCAGAGATACACGCGGCCTGTATAAGGCTAGCACACATGTACACGTGCTCTGACTTTACACAACTCGCGTGCACACGCTTGCTGTTGAACTGTCAGCAGTGTGCTTGTGGAGAAATTTTTTGTTGAAGGTGAGGTAGTCATCCTTTCCTTTGACAAGAGTTATACCTCTCAAGTTTTTGGGTCTCTGTCATAGCGGTTAGTAACTTAGGTTTGATCACAGCATGTTGACAGGCGAAATTGAACGCTCGCCAACTGAAGGAGTGGATTCGGTCCAGGGTTGTCTAAATAACCCAAGCTATTTGGGATGATCCACCCTGACAGGTTTAGTGGCTCCGTTGGCTGATCTAATTCCTAGGAAAACGGAAGAAAACTAACTAAAGGAACTAATCTAAATGAAAACAACAATTAAATAAAACTAATAAACAAATCTGAAATATCTATATACAGTCTATTGTCTAATATTATACAACAATAATTCTATGAAATTAAATGTTCAATTATCAATAGAATTAGATCTCAAATAC
>JASDQU010103688.1:346797-364678 GCA_032191745.1 Picea mariana
TCCTAGGAAAACGGAAGAAAACTAACTAAAGGAACTAATCTAAATGAAAACAACAATTAAATAAAACTAATAAACAAATCTGAAATATCTATATACAGTCTATTGTCTAATATTATACAACAATAATTCTATGAAATTAAATGTTCAATTATCAATAGAATTAGATCTCAAATACAAATGTACAATCTTTATAGATTACAGATTTTAAATCGAAAACCTGAAAAAACTATTTGTGAGCTGTCCTATGACAGCAAAGCTATTATTTTATAATTTTATAATTTTATGAAACAAAAATAAAGTGACAATTATCAAAAGCTGAATAATTAAGATAAAAAACTGTACTATAAAACTAAACTATACATCTATCTAAACTACTGAAAATTCTCGAATTTATTATCTATCAAATTGCAAATAATGATCTAACCTGAAGTAACGCTTTCCAAATTGTCCCGTGCAAAGTATCTGATTCAATTGTTGGATGGGAGGAAACCCACACCAGATTTTCCACAAGCTTCTTGTAAACAAGAAGCAACAGTGCTCTTTGAATATAAATGGCAGGACAAACAAGACATAAAATGACAACAATCTTAAAATTTACAAATCATCACAGTTAGATAAACCTGTATGCGAAAATTTGTACAAAATGATTCATTTAACGAAGAAGATAAACCTTTAATTCAGTAAATTGAAACAAAGTAATTTCTATACTTTAAAATAAGAGACATCAGATATGGACAACACATAAACCAAATCACATCAACTTGCAACGAATTATGATAGCTAAAGTAGTCGATAATTGATTGCAAACTTATATGAAGAAAACTTGAAATAAAAGTTTGATATATTGAAAGCTAAAGCTGTTACAAAACATCAAATTTCATCCCAGTTTGTATCCTTATAAGTCCAAAGTCTTTCTTCTCCCAACAGTGATAATGGGTTCATTACAAAAAATAACAAGTATTTAAAGGCCACAGGGTAAAACATCCCTGTGGGAATTATCAAACACTGTTTACAAAAAATCTGGGAATAATCTCCCAAGTCTCTATTTCTGACTTAAGCTAACAACCTAAAACAAAACTATATCACAAAAATCATGCTCTAAACTGCCACCGCATGTCCAATTTGCCATTGAAATTCGTAGGTACCTGAAGGTGGACAAAAATAGACAAGTTTAGATAATTTTTTATTGGTAAAATTAACAAAAATCTAAATTTTAAGACTAGCTACAAAATCTCACGATTCTGTAGCTGGTCTTATTCACAAACAAAATTGTTTTTAATCAATCCAAAACTAACATAAATATATTCGAACTATTAAACAAATATTTAATTACTAATTGAAAACAAAAAAAATCATTCATGCCAGAAGTAACCAAATCTTTAGGCCAATTTGAAACAGACAGAAATCGTGTTTAATTAACCGAATGGTAACAGGGATATATGCAATCTGTCAAACACTTTTTATTACCAATTCAGAGCAGACAGAGTCATTTTGATAATTCGAAACCAACAAAATCATTATTGATTAATCTCAATCGAAACAACAAATCTTTCATATTCATTCAATACAAATGCAATAGTTTATGTCGACTCAGAACTTAACAAAATCATTGTTGAATAAAAAAAAAACTAACAGGAACATTTTTAAATTAGAACTATATCAAATCAATCTTCAACGCATATACAAATGACTATGCTAATTCAGGGCATACAACATCGTTTCAGAATCAAATCAAAAGAAATGAATCGAACTAACTTAGGGCCGACACAATCATTATACTAATGCAAAATCGTATCAATCAAAACATAGCTATGTCTGAGTTTAGCAAACAAATCTTCTGTACAGGATTCATAACGAAATCATTTTTGGTAATTCGAAAATAACAGAATCATTTTGAATCTATTAAAACGAACAGAACTAATTGAAAGCAAACCCAATCGGTCATACTAATTCAAACCAACTCGTAAAACAAGATCGATGTTGAAATACATACCTAGGCTGTAGGAAAACAATTCGGTCAGGATAACTTTGAATTGACAAAGGCCGTAGCTGCCTCAACATTTCTGAAGACAATTGAACCTGTAGTCTTTTGTTTCTTCTCGTTGCCTTGTAGCTTGTCTCTTTCTTTTGACAACACAATAATTCGTTCCTCTAATGATTTAATCTTAGATTGCAATAGGGGAATATCGGTGTAATAATGTTCAAGCCAAGAATTACATTGAGGACACGATGATTGATTGGGCCTTGGCATTACAGGCGAGGGTTCTTTCAAGTTACCAGGGGTTTCACTGTGAAGCTTAGTTCCCAGGAAGTTAGGGTCGTTCTTGAGGCATGGAGGTAATTTGGAAACATAGTCATAGGGTTCCATAGAGCAGAGGCCATGAGAGTAATGGTATTCCTTAGCTAGGAAACGTTCAATCTTAGAGTCTGAATCCCCACTCAAGACGATAGGCTTCTGGTCAGTGCTCTGCCTGGGCTTGTTCCGAGCACATCTTGATATCCATCGTGCATTTTTCTTTCCCTTACTGTTGAAAGCAGTATCACCTTTTCCTTTCCTCCTCACAGGCCTCTTGATGGCCTTAGTATTTTCTTTAGCACATGGGTCGGCCATGGTATCGGGTAGTTCAATGTCGGGGCAATTCGAGGGTTTAGCAGGGGGTAAAAAGGTAGCAGGTGGCACGATAGGCTCAACCAGTGTTTCAGTGACCACAGACTTATCCATTAGAACACACTCAGGGGTGGCAAAGCCATTCCTTGATAGGAAGGCTTGCCAACAATCACCACTAAGATTCAAATGATGAATGACAATGACTTTGATCAAGCAGTGATGAAAAAGGCTGCTATCAGCCTTCTCACGCTTAAATCATTTGGAAATTTTGTACAAGCTACATAGGAGATAGTGTGGTATGTTCAGAGGGTAGTCTATAAAATTCATCAATAACCGAAGATGATACAGAAATACCAAACCATAACGACCTTCGCAAGTCACAAACTACTTAACAATTGCCAAAAGATCATGCCATCTGGTCTTGAGGGCAGTGATAGGCATAGCTCTATCACAACTAACAATCTTTCTTGATGTGAATAGGAGCGACCACGACACCTCGTCCACTTTGGAGTTCTTAAACCACCTCTGCCCTTTAGCTGGTAAGCCTGTAGTTGAGCTGAGGAAATCCTCATTTAGCTCGAGTTGTATGTTTCCAACCTTAGCCCTGCGTCTGTCGAAGGTGAGGGCAATTTTTTGGACAACCGTAAGGTTGAAACCCTCAAATTTCTAGATAAAACCTAACCAGCCATTGTTCTCTGGGTCTTTGCGAGCATTATTGAATAGTAGGAGTGTTTGGCTGCCATTAGGTTCTATGCACACCACAGGTGCCATAGGAGAGGGCATACAGTGGGAAGGGTAAATGGACAGGGGTTTGGACAGGGTATACACAGGATCAGATGCTCAGAGATTTCCCCAAAAACCAACAGAGGTAACCCAGGAAAGAAGGCATGCATTATTGCCTAAGTGTCTGAGGGTGGTGGAACGAAAAAATCCATGCAAAACAGTGATATCAAAATGTACAATCGATGGCATAAAACACTGGTGGTGTATGTTAAAACAATGCCAATAAAACAACCATTGAAAACTATGATGATTCGACCCGAATATTTGCACAACAATAATGTTTGCATGATTTAAAACCAAAACAAGGTTTCAAATATAGCACCAAGGATTCAATCATAAAACGTATTCTTTGTATGCAACCATTGCACTAAGGGTCTAATCACAATATCAATACGTTGTTAAGAGACCATTGAATTCGATCAAAAACAATAGAACATAAAACCACCATTGAATCAAAGACTCGATCATAATCATTAGAATACCATCACAATCTTATAAAAATGAAGTTATATTAACAACAAAAAAATGCCAAATGAGTGAAAGTTTTGGTGTCTTGCCAACTGTGTGACCATAATTGAATTGGAAATGCAATGAACACATAGACAAGAGTAACCATAATAATCCAGTGACGATTTTGATGCTATTGACACGACTTCGAACCAAGGTTTTCACGCTTTCAATCGTGAAAATGAAAACAAAAGCAGGTGTGCAAATGAGCAAAAGATTGCGATGAGAATCAAGGGTTCCAAAACACTTGTGTAGGCAGCTTATAAAGATAGGAGAAAAAATGCGAAATGGATGCCAACAATGGCAACACACTGGTAGAAGCAATTATCTCTGCCAAAAGAACATATTCAGATTATGATAATGAGAAAAATTCTAACTCAAAAACAACGAGACAATTGTTTAAACATCATCATTAATCAAATATTACAGCAGTGTTTAAAGGATGAAAACTGATAACAGTCTTAAGACAAGCGAGCCGCGATATTAAAGATAAAATCTCCAATACTGTTGACAAAGCCACTGCTGCCTACAGGAATTCATAGCCTCGACAGGGTTGCCATTTAACCCACTCTGATATCCATATCCTGCCAAGAAGTTCCAGATCAGAATAAAGGACATTTTAAGGTCAAGAGATTTCATACTTACGAATTTTCATATACCCGACATTGCTTCACTGCCAGCAGGCCTGTTCAGTACCCCGATGAAGTTGTCTTGGCGTCATACATGCATTTACCCGCTGCCAGAAGACCTGTTCAACATCTTGGTGGGTTTACAAGCACTTCCCACAGCTCTTTTAATGATTTATTTTGTTTTTTAAAGATATATAATTGAGCGGGGTGACACTGAAAATTATGATATTTTAACATATTTTTTACAGACCTTGAAAGAATTTTTTAAATTGTCCTTCATTAAGATTCAAAGATGGTTTGTTTACAAAAACAGCCTTCTAAGGCAGGGAGACATCTTCTGAGTCATTCCCTTAAGGAACAGGGACATCGTAAGAAGATAATAGATGATCGTGACAGGATTTACTCACAGATCGAAATCAGTTAACTTCTTTCAAACAACAGTCTTTTCTCAACACAAATGTAAATTTCAGAAGTATATAATTGATGTTTACACAATTTTTTAGTAGTCATTTCCATGAAAGAATTTTTTGTTTTCTTTGTCTGAATAGTTCAAAAATCAGGTATGTGTATTTCAAAAAACAAAAACTGATGAGCGCAAGGGAAAAAATCAAAACCAAAACAGTAAAAGAAAAGTAAATAAAAGAAAAATATGTACACAGTATACACAGGGTTTTCATCAAGCGAAATATCTTTTCAGAGCTTGGCCATTCACCGGATAGGTGTCTGGCTGCCCCTCTAGACTCTGTAATCGGAAAGAGCTGGGACCCAATTTCTCAGCAATTAAAAACGGTCCAAGCCATAAGTTCTGAAACTTCATGTGTTCTCCCTTTCCCTCGTGCGGTTTGTCCCATTTCAAGACAAGGTCAACTACTTCGAAGTTCCTATCAGAGGTAGAGTTAGAATCAAACCATCTTTTAACCACTAGATGATGCTAATCTAACTTACGTTTTGCTTGAGCCCTTACCTCTTCTAGTTTCATTAAAGAATTAATTCAATTTTCCAAAGGGGGATAGTCTTCTTCTTGTGTTTTCTACGATAGCTGTAGTGAGGGAAGAAGGATGTGTGGTGGCAGAATTGCTTCTCTGCCATAAACGAGAAAGAAGGGAGAGTTACCTACAACAATTTTTGGTGTTACCCTATCAGCCCAAATTGTGTTTAACAGTGCATTATGCCAGTTTTTGTGATTCTCAGATACCATTCTTTTGATGATTTTAATCAGATTCTTATTTGTTGATTTTGCCAGTCCATTGCCCTAAGGGTAGTAGCTGGAAGAATACTTCAATTTAATTCCTTTTTCTAGAGCGAACTGACTCATCTCAAGAGACAAAAAATAAGAAGCGTTATCGAATACTAAATAGTCAGGAATACCAAAACGAGTAATAATATTAGAATTTAAAAAGGCAATTGCCTGACTGGTATTCACAATTCTTAATGCGGCAGCTTCCGACCACCTGGTGAAATAATCTGTGGCTGTTATGATAAATTTATGTTGTTGTGAGGATGGCAGATTAATTGGACCTATAATATCAAGGCCCCACTGCTGAAAAGGGGAGTCTACTGAGACAGGCTGCAAAGGAAAGGCTGGTTTCTGTAACCACCCTGATGCTTTTTGATAAATAATACACTTGCCACACAAGGCATGGGCATCTCTAAAAAGTGTGGGCCAGTAATAATTGACTCTCAAAACTTTATGGGCAGTGGTGTCACCACCAAAATTCCCACCAACTTCTCCTGCATGCAATTCTAGCAAGATTTTTTCTGCTTCGTCTTTTTCAAGACAGCGCATTAGTACTCCATCAAAATTTTGACGAAACAGAATACCATTAATCAAATTAAAGGAGGAAGATTTTAATCTTAACGCTCTTCTTTTAGTGGGATCCAGGTGATGGGGGGCTGACCCATGTTCAAGACATAATTTTATATCATCATACCATGGACTGATAGAGTTTTGTGCATAGCAGATTGCATTTTGATTGTGATGTCTTAGGTTTGACCTATCATTTTCTTCTTGGTGTCCCGCTGCTGAATCAGCAACTAACTTGCATAACCCTTGGCCTCTCACTATCTGAGCTAGGGTAATTTCTATGTCATACTCCTGTAAGGAGGTAACCCAGTTCGCCCTCTTTTCGCCTAATTCTTTCTGCACTAACAGGTTCTTGACGGCTGGGTAAGGGACAATAATTTTGGTCCTAGAGTTCAAAAGATAAGACCAGAAGTGTTTGACTACTTTGAAAACAGCGTAGGCTTGCTGATCTACCATTGGGTAATTAGGTTCCGCACCTTTGAAAGAAGAGCTCATAAAGGCAATGGGTACTTCATTGTTTTCAGCGTTCTTTTGAGTTAGGGCAGCAACGTAGGAATGGTCAGAAGTGAATGTGTAGAGCGTGAAGTCTTGCGAAAAGTCAGGGCTCATGAGAGAAGGAGCGCCTATTATGGCCTTTTTTATTGAATTAAAAGATTGGTTTTCTAAGGGTCCCCAACGATATCGTGCGTCTTTCTTAATTAAATTTTGTAAAGGTCTGACCATTTCGGAGAAACTGGGGACAAATCTCCTAACGAAGTTTATTTGGCCTAAGAAAGACTGCATAGACTTTTTGGATGTAGGAGGGGGAAGTTTTGAGATGACTTGAGGCCTTTCAGGGTCGATAATCATCCCTTTGCTTGGCACAATGAATCCTAAGAGTTTACCTTGTTCTACTGTGAAGATAGATTTTTTAGGATTTAAGGAAATGTCGTATTTACAACATCGCTGTAGAACGGCTCTTAAGTGAGCTAGATGATCATTTTTGTTTTTGGAAAATACAGTGACATCATCTAAGTAAACTACGATGGATTGATTGATTAAGCCTCGGAAATCGATGTCCATCGCTCTCTGGAAAGTGGCACCGGCATTAATCAATCCAAAGGGCATTTTTCTATATGTGTAGGTTCCCCATGGACTGCGGAAGGTAGTTTTAAGTTGGTCTAGAGGAGACATCAGGACTTGGTTGTACCCTAAAAAACCATCCAATAAGGATAGTCTCTCAGAACCAAATACCTATTGAAGGATCTGTTCCATGGGCAGGATAGGATAGTTGTCTTTATCAGACGCTCTATTAAGGTTTCGGAAATCGACGCATAGTCAAATTTCCCCACTTTTCTTTCGAACAGGGACCAGGTTAGAAACCCATTGCGTGTGCCTAACTGGGAAAATTATCTTAGCATTCAGGAGTTTATTTAATTTTTTTTTGATGGTCAGTTCGAGCTTAGGGTGCATTTTTCTTAATTTTTGTTGAAAGGGCAAGGTTTGGGGCTTCATGGGAATGATGTGTTGTATGATGTTGGGGTTGAAAGTTTTAAGGTCATCATATGTCCACGCAAAAACATCTTTACATTCTTTAAACAATTTAACAAATGCGACTTTTTCTTGTTCAGAACACCCCACCCCTAAATTAATGCACTGTGGATTGTCATTAGTTCCCAAGTTTACTTTTTCATATGATAAAGAGGAACTATTGGTTTTACAGTTGATAGTTTTTTTGAATTTATCTTGAAGATCGTAAAATTTCTCTAATCTAACTACAGATTTAGGGATCAAATTTACCATGTCCGATGAAGATTCAGGAGTTCTTGGATATGGTATTACCATGAAATTGCACATATTGTCGTCATGAGTGCATTCGTTGATCACCACGCCTTGGAAAGTTTCTTCCATATGCAGGAAGCTAATAATCTTTTGATCGTCGTCAAAGACTCTCCAATTTGTGATGTTGTTGGGAATGGATGGCCTGAACAACAGTTCGATGGAGAATGCATTCGGAGACAAGACTTCTGCAGGAAAGAGTTTGGAAGCTACGTTAGCTAATAGATCAGCTTCAAAATTATTCAATCTCGGAATGGAATTTATATTGAAAGCAGAAAACTTGTT
The DNA here is from genome assembly GCA_032191745.1 of Picea mariana. NCBI lineage: Eukaryota > Viridiplantae > Streptophyta > Pinopsida > Pinales > Pinaceae > Picea > Picea mariana. The sequence goes on from JASDQU010103688.1 coordinate 355,232, forward strand.
CATTAAATTCCATACCTCAGATTGGTAGCTTTTAAGATGTGGAGACAGACAGTGGATATAATCTCTTACTTGTCTAACCACGATTTCGGAATCGCCAAAGACAGTCAAATTTTGAATGTTCATATATAAATCTTTTCTGAGACCCTGTAATAAAGCCTCATATTCTGTAGTGTTATTAGTACATTCAAATTCTAGTCTACATGCAATCAAGGTTTTGTTACCTGCTGGATCAATAATAACACAGCCTGCACTAGCTCCTTTCTTTGACTTTGACCCGTCAAAATAAAGAGACCAAATTTCATTTTTATCGAGTGCATGAGACCATTGTGTAGAAGTTGTTGGCTGCACATATGCTACAATCTTGGACCGCTGTTCTGGGTTGGTAATAGCTAAAGTCTCGGCCATAAAATTGCCAAAAAAGGTATCCATCCCTTATATTTCAGGTGAATCAACAGAAGGTGTAAATGGTTCATTGGGATCGTTTAAATCTTTGACTGTGAGCTTTAAGTAGCATTCACGATTTACCTTGATCTTGTTGGGCTTGCCATTCTTGGGCAGCCATAGGTGAGACCAATCCGTCACGAAATAGCCATGTAGCTGCTCTGACCAGTCCCTGCTTAAAAATAGACCACACACTTCTGGAATATCCACAACAATAATAACAATCACTTGATGAACTTTGGGGTTAGATGATAATGTTATAAGCACATTCCTTAATTCGCCTACAACTTTAACACTAGTTTGATCAAGTTGGATGATTTTTAGAGTGGATGGTTCAACTTCAGCATTAATCTTCTGACACACAGACCATGGCATCACATTGGATGACGCTCCTGAGTCTACCATACAATTGTGCACGTTTCTATTAAAGATTTCGAAATTTAACAAAAATGGAGGTACATTTCTGCGAGTACTAAGGGTGGAAGCTTGTGGCTTTTTACTCGCAGTCTCTAAAGCTATTTTATCTACATTTGTTACATTATTTACAGGAAGGATTCCTTTATCGTGAGGATCAGGATTACGTTTAGCGGAAGTCTTTTGAGGAACTTTGTTCTAAACAACCTTGTTTGAATTACTATTTTTGCTATTCTCTACGATATTCTATAACATTTTTTGTAGCAGAACGGAAATTTTAATAACTCGTAAACATAAATGTTAGCCCTTAAATTTTTAATATCTTCAACTAAATCATAATCTAAGTTGGCATTTACATGACTTTGTTTAGTCTCAGCTGGTTTAGATTGTTTTGGGGGCAAGTCGTAGTATTTTGGGAGGAAGGTTTGTTTGTTGTCTTACTCCTAGTGTTGTAGGGATGAACTGTCTCGAAGTTAGATTGAAAGATGCTATCTGAGAAGTGTCCAAAAATGTTTGGAGAAGATTCTTCTTCTTCAACTTTCTCTTGTTCGACTACCTCCTCAGGAATCTCGGGAGGCATCAAGTTATCCTGGGCTTCTAGAATTGTTTGAAGGGCGTATTGCAGACTTTCTAGATTAAGGCCCTCGGTAGTTGGATTAGGTCGGTTGGTGGGAAAAGGCTTCCTAAACGGGGGTTGGTAAGGCCCTTTTCTCAAAGAAGCTTCTTCGGCCATCCTTTTCAAATCTATAACTTGATTTGACAGTTTTTGAATGACTTTAGTTAGGTTTTCTAAATCCGAGCTTTCAGGTTGTGTTTTACTTTGAGAAGGTCTAGGGAGGATTTCGATCTTCTTTTTGGAAGATGTACTAGTCTCTGTTTCATTGCTAGTAGTGTCTTTTAAACTAAGTATGTCTTTTTCAATCTGGCTGGCCTCTTCGAAGGCCTCTAACAACGTGGATTTCTTAGATCGTTTTACCCAAATGGCTATACTTTGATGCAAGGCTTTAATATAGTATGCTATGATAAGATTATTGGTAGGCATGGAATCCATAGGGATTCGGTTCTTTAGTGTTAAGAATATTTGATTAAAGTCTTTAATTTTCTCTTTTGGGTTCATTCTTAAGCTAGAAATCTCCATAACTAGAACTTCTGGGGACTTATCATCTCCAAACTTCTCAAGAAAGAAGGATTCAAACTTTTCCCAAGACACGATGGTATGGGGTTGTTGGGCAAAGTACCAAGTAGAAACATTGCCCTCGAAAGTGTAGGGGAACAACCTACAGACTACGTCTTTGTGCTCAACATTATGGAGTCTAATGGCTAACATAAAATTTTTAATGTGATCTTCTGCGATCTGTTTAGAGTCAGGGTCAAACTTGGGAAGCCACTTCTCCAGATGTTTGGGTAAGGGATGCTGAGCCCCAGGTACAGCTACCGCATCCTGGTTGAGCCAGGGTCTGGCTGGATTGTTCTGGTTGGCCATTGGTGTAGGTGGTGTGGAAGGTTGAGAAGGGGAAATGCCTTCGTCAAAAGAGTCTTCTCCCAAAGAAGAAGGAGATGAAGGAGGTGGTGAGGGTGGTATTCCAGTTCCTCCTGCAGCAGGAGTGAGGATTGGATCTGTAGAATTCAAAGTCAGGTTAGTGGCTCCAAGTTGTTCTTTGATATCATAGAAATCTAAAGGTTGGTCCAAAGGCCGATTTGGTTGCCTCAAATGGGTGAAGGCACTATGTGTTCTTAAGAGAGATTGGTGAACAATCTCTTGTACGTCACCACCTGAAGGATTTGGGGTTGCTAGTTCAACTGTGATCCGTAGATCTTCGTTTGATGTGGTTTCTGTTTGAAGGGGGATGTTGTCGTTTGAATGGATTCTTGTCACTATAGGTGAGCGGTTGGGTGGTGGAGGAGTCTTACAACCGCCTCGTGCCATTAATAAATTTCAGGCCCTCCTTCTAGCGCCATTTCTTGACGGGCGAATTTGAACGCTCGCCAACTGAAGGAGTGGATTCGGTCCGGGGTTGTCTAAATAACCCAATCTGTTTGGGATGATCCACCCCAACGGGTTTAGTGGCTCCGTTGTCCGATCTAAGTCCTAGGAAAATGAAAGAAAACTAACTAAAGGAACTAATCTAAATGAAAACAACAATTAAAACAAACTAATAAACAAATTTGAAATATATATATATACAGTCTATTGTCTAATATTATACAGCAATAATTTTATGAAATTAAATGTTCAATTATCAACAGAATTAGATCTCAACTACAAATGTACAATATTTACAGATTACAGATTTTAAATCGAAAACCTGAAAAAACCATTTGTGAGTTGTCCTATGACAACAAAGCTATTATTTTTTAATTTTATAATTTTATGAAACAAAAATAAAGTGACAATTATCAAAAGATGAATAATTAAGATAACAATCTGTACTATAAAATTAAACTATACATCTATCTAAACTACTGAAAATTCTCGAATCTATTATCTATCAAATTGCAAATAACAATCTAACCTGAAGTAACGCTTTCCAATTTGTCACGTGCAAAGTATCTGATTCAGCTGTTCGATGGGAGGAAACCCGCACCAGATTTTCCACAAGCTTCTTGTAAACATGAAGCGACAGTGTTCTTTGAATATAAATGGCAGGACAAACAAGACATAAAATGACAACAATCTTAAAATTTACAAATCATCACAGTTAGATAAACCCGTATGCGAAAATTTGTACAAAATGATTCATTTAATGAAGAAGATAAACCTTTAATTCATTAAATTGAAACAAAGTAATTGTTGTACTTTAAAATAAGAGACATCATATATGGACAACACATAAACCAAATCACATCAACCTGCAACGAATTATGATAGCTAAAGTAGTCGATAATTGATTGCAACTGATATGAAGAAAACTTGAAATAAAAGTTTGATATATTGAAAGCTAAAGCTGTTACAAAAAATCAACTTTCATCCCAGTTTGTATCCTCATAAGTCCAAAGTATTTCTTCTCCCAATAGTGATGATGGGTTCATTACAAAAAATAACAAGTATTTAAAGGCCATAGGGTAAAACATCCCTATGGGAATTATCAAACACTATTTACAAAAAATCTGGGAATAATCTCCCAAGTCTCTATTTCTAACTTAAGCTAACAACCTAAAACAAAACTATATCACAAAAAGCATGCTCTAAACTGCCACCGCATGTCCAATTTTCCATTGAAATTCGTAGGTACCTGAAGGTGGACAAAAATAGACAAGTTTAGATAATGTTTTATTGGTAAAATTAACAAAAATCTAAATTTTAAGACTAGCTACAGAATCTCACGATTCTGTAGCTGGTCTTATTCACAAACAAAATTGTTTTTAATCAATCCAAAACTAACAGAAATATATTCGAACTATTAAACAAATATTTAATTACTAATTGAAAACAAAACAAATCATTCATGCCAGAAGTAACCAAATCTTTATGCCAATTTGAAACAGACAGAAATCGTGTTTAATTAACCGAATGGCAACAGGGATATATGCAATCTGTCAAACACTTTTTATTACCAATTCGGAGCAGACAGAGTCATTTTGATAATTCGAAACCAACGAAATCATTATTGAATCAATCTCAATCGAAACAACAAATCTTTCATATTCATTCAATACAAACGCAATAGTTTATGTCGACTCAGAACTTAACAAAATCATTGTTGAATCAAAACAAAACTAACAGGATCATTTTTAAATCAGAACTATATCAAATCAATCTTCAACGCATATACAAACGACTATGCTAATTCAGGGCATACAACATCATTTCAGAAGAAATGAATCGAACTAACTTAGGGCCGACACAATCGTTATACTAATGCAAAATCGTATCAATCAAAACATAGATGTGTCCAAGTTTAGCAAACAAATCTTCTGTACAGGATTCATAACGAAATCATTTTGGTAATTCAAAAATAACAGAATCGTTTTGAATCTATTAAAATGAACATAACTAATTGAAAGCAAACCCAATCGGTCATACTAATTCAAACCAACTCATAAAACAAAATCGATGTTGAAATACATACCTGGGCTGTAGGAAAACAATTTGGTCAGGATAAATTTGAATTGACAAAGGTCGTAGTTGCCTCAACATTTCTGAAGACAATTGAACCTGTAGTCTTTTGTTTCTTCTTGTTGGCTTGTAGCCTGTCTCTTTCTTTTGACAACACAGTAATTCGTTCCTCTAATGATTTAATCTTAGATTGCAATAGGGGAATATCGGTGTAATAACATTCAAGCCAAGAATTACATTGAGGACATGATGATTGATCGGGCCTTGGCATTATAGGCGAGGGTTCTTTCAAGTTACCAGGGGTTTCACTGTGAAGCTTAATTCCAGGGAAGTTAGGGTTGTTCTTGAGGCATGGAGGTAAGTTGGAAACATAGTAATAGGGTTCCATAGAGTAGAGGCCATGAGAGTAAGGGTATTCCTCAGCTAGGAAATGTTCAATCTCAGAGTTTGAATCCTCGCTCAAGACGATAGTCTTCTGGTCAGTGCTCTGCCTGGGCTTGTTCCGAGAACATCTCGATATCCATCGTGCATTTTTCTTTCCCTTACTGTTGACAACAGTATCACCTTTGCCTTTCCTCCTCACAGGCCTCTTGATGGCCTTAGTATTGTCTTTAGCACATGGTTCGGCCATGGTATCGGGTAGGTCAATGTCGGGGCAATTCGAGGGTTTGGCAGGGGGTGAAAAGGTAGCAGGTGGCACGACAGGCTCAACCAGCGTTTTAGTGACCACAAACTTATCCATTAGAACACACTCGGGGGTGGAAAATCCATTCCTTGATAGGAAGGCTTGCCAACAATCACCACTAAGATTCAAATGATGAACGATAATGACTTTGATCAAGCAGTGATGGAAAAGGCTGCTATCAGCCTTCTCACGCTTAAATCGTTTGGACATTTTGTACAACCTGCGTAGGAGATAGTGTGGTATGTTCAGAGGGTAGTCTATAAAATTCATCAATAACTGAAGATGATACAGAAATACCAAACCATAATGACCTTCGCAAGTCACAAACTTCTTAACAATTGCCAAAAGATCATGCCATCTAGTCTTGAGGGCAGTGATAGGCATACCTCTATCACAACTAACAATCTTTCTTGATGTGAATAGGAGTGACCACGACACCTCATCCACTTTAGAGTTATTAAACCACCTCTTCCCTTTAGCTGGTAAGCCTGCAGATGAGCTGAGGAATTCCTCATTTAGCTCGAGTTGTATGTCTCTCACATTAGCCCTGCATCCGTCAAAGGTGAGGGCGAATTGTTGGGTGACCGTAAGGTTGAAACCCTCAAATTTTTGGATAAAACCTAACCAACCACTATTCTCTAGGTCTTTGCGAGCATTATCGAATAGCAGGAGTTTTTGGTTGCCATTAGGTTCTATGCACACCACAGGTGCCATAGGAGAGGGCATACAGTGGGCAGGGTAAAGAAACAGGGGTTTGGACAGGGTATACGCAGAATCGAATGCTCAGAGATTTCCCCAAAAACCAACAGAGGTAACCCAGGATAGAAGGCAGGCATTAATGCCTAAGTGTGCGAGGGTGGTGGAACAAAACAATCCATGCAAAACAGTCATATCAAAATGTACAATCGACGGCGTAAAACATTGGTGGTGTATGTTAAAACAATGCCAATAAAACAACCATTGAAAACTATGATGAGACCCGAATATTTGCACAACAATAATGTTTCCATGATTTAAAACCAAAATAAGGTTTTGAATATAACACCAAGGATTCAATCATAAAACGTATGCTTTGTATGCAACCATTGCACTAAGGGTCTAATCACAATATCAATGCGTTGTTAAGAGACCATTGAATTCGATAAAAAAAAATAGAACATCAAACCACCATTGAATCAAAGACTCGATCATAATCATTAGAATACCATCACAATATTATAAAAATAAAGTTATATTAACAACAAAAAAATGCCAAATGAGTGAAAGTTTTGGTGTCTTGCCAACTGTGTGACCATAATTGAAATGGAAATGCAATGAACACATAGACAAGAGTAACCATAATAATCCAGTGATGATTTTTATGCTATTGACACGACTTCGAACCAAGGTTTTCACGCTTTCAGTTGTGAAAAAAAAAAAAAAAGCAGGTGTGCAAATGAGCAAAATATTGCGATGAGAATCAAGGGTTCCAAAACACTTGTGTAGGCAGCTTATAAAGATAGGAGAAAAAATGAGAAATGGCTGCCAACACAACAATAGCTTTCTTTTTCATTAAGAAGTTTTCCTCAAAATTTTCTTTTATAGGGTTTTTAGACAAGTGTGAGAGTCCAATTTTAATTTGCTTGTGTGTGATTTTTATAGTGACTCTTTGCGATCTGTGCTTAGGCCAGAAGTTTTCTTGGTTTTTACATGTTGATATTTTTCCTTTTTTCTTTGTGAGCATTCAAATAAATAAATAAAAACTTTTATTTATTTGTTTGGTTAAATAGTGTTGTTTTGCATTAGTAACCAAGGAAAAGTCTTTTCTTTCATAAGTTATTGAAGGTTTACTTATATCATAAGTAGCTCGTAGTCGAGTGAAATCCTACTTTGAATTTGTTGTTCAAAGATCTTAGAAAATATTTAAGTTTGAAAAGTTGTTTAAGATTTGAGTTAAGTGAAGGTATTTTGTTTCCATCTTTCTGTTTATTTTTCTTTCATCTTTCAAACATCACCAATTTCACTTTCATAACCTTTGACTTAAGACAAGCCATAAAAATTAACCCTAAATATAAAATTCATTGGACTTTTTATGTTTGTAGGATCAACCAACTAGTTTAGGGTTAGGGCCTTGAAATAGGTTGGAGAGGAAACTCTTCAAGGCCATTAAATCAAACATTGGAGTCTGAGTTAGGGAGTGTCAAAGTCTAGTATCATGAAAGCTATCCGAGACCCCCCTCTAACATAGGGGCTAAACATGATATCACGTGCGGAAAGGTAGCGGAGATAACCCCTCCAAAGATGGACCAATCATATTGGAGAACACATATAGAGGGCTTGTCTTGGGATTTCGTCAATTGCATTTTCCACAGAGCTTCATGGGTCTCGAATCCATCTGAGGTCCTCAGTTGTCTTCCAGACCACTTGCCTTCGGTACCCTTGACAGGTTTCGGGCTCGATACCCTGCTCATTGTGGTCTACCCGACTTTCGATTGTACCCGACTTTCGATTGTACCCACCTGGTGACTGTTCGCGTGGTGGCAACCTAGTTGCCTATATTTTTAGAGACATACATAGGTGACTGCGAGGGTATACCATGGTACCTAGGATAGACATCAGGCCATGCTTTTCAGAGTATACCCAGAGGTTGCTTCCATGTTCGAGTTGCAATTGCACCGGTAAGTTTCTCTAGTGTTGATTGTTGTAACTATTCTTCCAACTAGTTTAGTGTTTTCTTGTTTTATCTTGGAGGGACTTTTTTAGTGTGTGTTGATTTTTGAATGAATAGAAATCCCTAGGGTGTCTTTGATCTTCTCACACAGTGGAGGATCATGAGCTTCGTCGGTCATGAAGGCTTTTGGGCCTATCACCGGTTACACTGGAGCCACCTCCGCCACCACTGAGGCGAAAGCTAGATCGACAAGGGTCTTTTGAAGCTACCGGGATCACAAGAAATTGTACCCAACCAACATCCGGAGGAACCGACCATTTCAAAATTTTGAGTGAAAGCTCTTGGTCCATATGAAACTCCAACCACTGATATTTTGACACCCATCATCATACTGATTCACCCTTATGAGTGCCAGACAATGTTGTACGCAGTAATGGAAACAAATGTTGTCACTTATTATGGGAATTATTCAATTCCCACTACAGTTGTCACCACAGGAGATTTTCCACCTCCTAACCCACCTTCATCGGTCCGAGCCACCATGGTATTGACTGACTCTACCTCAAACAGTGGTCCAATCCCGTCTATGGTGGTAGCCATAGTCCTTTTCACACCGAGTGCGATAGGCCCTCCATTCTCATATGGGATGCCTAGCTCAGGTACAAGTCCTATGCTTTCCTACTCCACTTCACAGACTTTAGGTCTGGGGGTAGGGATCTCTAACACTCCTTTGGAAGGCCACATGGGGGGCACTTCATCTCCTTTTAACGCTTTCCCTTATGGGGTAGGTCATATACCTCCTTCGTCCCCTTCGCTCGATGGCACCCACCATCAATCCGCTGGGCCACCTACACACCATAGTTTTTTTGGAACAGGGAGTCAAGGAACACCTTCTCATAATATGTTGGTAGGTTCGACACCGTTTTCTTTGTTCGGTGCATTTGGTAACAACACTTTCTCGTCAGTTTCTTTCCTGAATAGGGGAAATCCTAGTTACGGACAACCTATTCCTATGCAGGGTACTATTCCTGCACATGGGGCAAACCCATGAACTTCTTCCGCATCAGGGCCTTGGAATTCTTGGCAGGGATCAGGTCCCTCATCAGGAATGTCAATCTGGGGTACTTCTTTTCACAACCAATGGAACCCCGGACAAGGTACTATGCTTATCCCCATGGGATTGACATCGGGCAACCCTTC
>JASDQU010103688.1:366316-380317 GCA_032191745.1 Picea mariana
ATTTGTCTCAAACCCCTTGTGCGATGTCCGCTTTGGAGGTCCTCCAAAGCTGCCATTCCTAGAGGAAAGATTTGTTAGTCACTTCAGGATCTACTGAGACTTGTAAACTGGGTACAATCATGATAGATAAAACTGACTTAAAACCTCGTCTTCCTTACCATGTAGCGTTTCAGATAGTAGTGGCTCACCCCACAAAAATTTTTACTCGGAACATTTTCTGCATGGTGGTTAATGAGGGCGCCTCGACATAAGTTATGTCATTGGTATGTTGGAAGGCCATTGGCCATCCTGATTTGTCTCCATCACCTACTCTTCTCACTACTTTTGACAGTCGTTCATTTTGACCACATGGTATCATTCCCTCTTTCCCCGTGCAGTTAGGAGGGAAGACCGTGTGCGTTGAGGTAGAAGTAGTCGATGCGTCCCTCGACTACAATCTCTTGTTAGGAAGGAGTTGGACTTATGCCATGCAAGCAGTGGTTGCTATAGTTTTTCGGGTCTTTTTGTTTCCAAACGAGGACCGGATTATGACCATTGATCAATTGTCTTTCTCTAGACATGACCCTTCATTGGGAGTATCCGTGGTCCCAATGATTGATAATCCCCAACCAGGCGTAGTCAACATAGGGGTTGGTTTGTGCCCCTCTTTGATGGGTACCTTTGATTACCTGGCCCTTCAAGGCGATGTCAAGTTCATATCTGACCACCATAAGGTTTAGTTTTTCCAAGTTTCATCATTTTGCATGACTTACTTCAATGATCCATGGATACTTCCTTCCCCATCAGCCACAATGGAAGGGAAAGGGCACCTAGGCATGTCCATGCCCTTGTCCGCAACTGAAGTAGCATGTTATTTAGTCCAGCAAGCTTCGACCGACACAGATCCAGCTCCTGCACAAGAGTTAGATCTTACTCTGGAGCCTATTTGGGCTCAAGGTTCTCTTGCTGACATCGATTCATTAGAATTAGTCTTGCCCTCCGATGAAGTAGTAATTGAAGCAATGACTAGTCCGGACAAACCCTGGGACGATCTCCATCATAGATCATACTTCCTCCCAGAGTTAAGCATAATCAAAGCCAGAGAATTCACCTTGACTATGACTAGAGATAGATCTTGTCCTATTAATCCCTTAGCTACACATGAGGTTTATGCCAAGGATAATATGGAAATTATCGTTGAAACCATACCAATCAATATCTCCAGAACCCCTGGCATCGTGGAGAAGGTTTTTGTCAGAGTTGATTGTTCCCCTGGAGAGATTCAAATCTACACAGATCTATTTAAATAATTCTGTGACATTTTAGCCTGGTCTTTCGAGGAAATGCTAAGCATCGATCCAAAAATAGTCGAACATGAAATCACAACTTATCCAGATGCCAAGCCTATTCGGTAGAATCTTCATCCAGTTAATCCCAAGAAAGCAAAAACCATTAAGGTTGAAGTTGAGAACCTACTAAAAGTCAGTTTTATCTATCTTATCCATTTGATCCAATGGGTGTCAAATCCTGTGTCGTTCAATAAGAAACAGGGCACGATTCGTGTATGTACAGACTTCCATGATTTGAACAAGGCCTGTCCAAAAGATAATTTTCCCACACCATTCATCGACAAGATAATTGATGAATGTGCAAGTTGCAAGGCCTTCTCTTTCATGGAAGGTTTTTTGGGATATAATCAAATACAAATCAAACTCGAAGACCATCACAAAATGGCATTCATTTTTCCATGGGGTACATTCACGTATCGTAAGATGCCCTTTGGTCTAAAAAATGTTGGAGCGACCTTTTAGCGGGCCATGTCTTTTGATTTCCATGATCTCAAGCATATAGTCGAGGCCTATTTAGATGATTTAGCATCTCGATCTCAAAAGACAATGGATCATCCCACACACCTCCAACTTATCTTTGAGTGATGTCACTACTTTCGGATTCGCTTGAATCTAAACAAGTGCATATTTTGCATAACATCAGTACGTTTGTTAGGTTTCATAGTGTCAACAACAGGGATCATGGTCAATCCTCTCTAGGTTGAGGCAATAATTCAGTTGCCTCCCCTGCGCACAATCCTTCAACTTCAGAGTCTACAGGGCAAGGAAATTTTTTTAATTCATTTCATCACTAACTATATCGAGATCACAAAGGGTTTTATGTGCTTACTGAAGAAAGACATTCCTTTTTATTGGGACGATGTCGCTCAATGCTCTTTCGAAGCATTGAAACATGCCCTCACAACTGCCCCTCTGCTTTGGCCACCTAACTATAACAAATATTTCTTATTATACCTAGCTACAGTAGAGTCAACCATCGACATGGTCTTAGTTTAGGAAGATGATTTGTTCTCAGAATATGTGATCTATTACCTGATTCGAGGCCTAGTCTGATCGGAACTCAATTATTTTCATATTGAAAAACTTGCATTGGCAGCAGTCCATGCTGTTCAACAGCTCCGTCATTATGTTTTGTTTCATAAGACCATCGTCATTGTCAATGTGAATCCGTTTCAATACATGTTGAAACGACGAGTAATAGGCGGAAAGATCAGTAACTGGATAGTCATCCTCCAGGAATTTGACTTAGATTTCGTTTCAGTGAAATCCAAAAAGTCACTGGTCTTCACAGAACTTATTTTGGAACTTTTGGTTGAGTTAGGTGATGTTGTTCCCAAAGAGTCACTTATCAGAGGAGACATTTTTTTGATCACATCTTTGGATCTATGGTACGGAGATATACTTATCTATCTCCAGACTTTGAAGTGCCCCACCTCTGCTTCTCATGATGAGAGTCGTTGTATACACCATCAGGCCAAGAATTATCTCATACTCGAAGATATGTTGCATCGAAGAGGTGTAGACTGCATCCTGTGTCGATGTCTCACTCACGAAGAAGCAATTATCATGCTTAACTATTGCCATACCAGAGCATGTGGTGGTCATTTGTTTGGGTTGGAAACAACCCAAAATATTTTATGAGTAGGCTACTTCTGGCCGACACTAATCAAAGATTGTATCGAATCAGTCAAGAAGTGCCACCCGTGTCATATCTTCTCTCGAAATATGAGGGCACATCTTGCTCCCATGTTTCCTATCATCACAGTTGGTCCCTTCACCAAGTCGGGGATTGATTACACTACATGCAACCCTCCTTCAGCAAGGGGGCACCGTTATATCATTGTAGCCATAGACTACTTCATGAAGTGGGTCGAAGCTATGCCAACGTTTAAATATGATGGAGAGACTGTGGCTCCCTTTTTATTCAACCAGATAATAGCAAGGTTCAGCGTCCCAAAAGAGATTGTCACTGACCATGGCAGTCACTTTCAGAACTAGATGATGATCGAGTTAACATCAAATCTTGGATTGTGGTAAGAACATTCGTCACCCTACTATCCCCAAGAAAATGGTCAAGTGGAAGCTGTAAATAAATCTCTTAAGACCATCCTACAATGAACGATCAACTTAGCCAAGTCAAATTGGCATTTGATGTTATACTCAACATTATGGGCTTACCGAACGTCTATTAAGACTGCAACTGGTTTCTCACATTTTCAACTCGTTTACGGGATGGAAGTAGTCTTTCCTATCAAATGTCAAATCCCATCCCTAAAGTTGTCAGTACAGTTATTTCCAGACACTTCTCCATTTTAAGAATGGTTATTATACCTTGAGCGGCTCAATGAGCAGCGTCGTGATGCGGCCTTGGCCAACGAGGCTCGCAAACATAAAGTCAAGTGTCAGTATGATCATTCTGTTCATCCTCGGATTTTCTCTAAAGGAGACCTTGTCCTGGTCTATGACCAAGATAAGGACCCCCTGGGGGCAGGAAAATTCAAACCCATGTGGTTCAGACCTTTCATCATAAAAGAGGTTCTAAAAAAGGGCTCTTATCGTCTGGTTGACTTTGATGGAAATGCTTTGGCGGAGCCTAGAAATGGGCTCTACCTCAAGAAGTATTACTCATAGGTAAGTCACCTTGCATAACTTTTTGTAACATATGTATAGTCTTTGTACTATTACTTTCTAGTTTCTTTTAGTATTATGGATGTGTCATTTTTTATGTTATCTTTTGTCACTGTGGCAGATGTCAAGTGAATCAGAGGTTTTCATTGGGTACACAGATGGTTCTAGCTGGCACACTCGGAGGCTTGCCTCCGCAGCTTGGGTAATTTTTACACCTTGAGGCCAGTTATTATCTTCTGGAGGTATATGCTTAGGTGACACCACAACAATGTCACCAAGTACAGTGCAATTATTGAGTTGCTTCGTGACACCCTGTCATTTGGTATCTCTCATCTTCGGATCTATTTGGACGCTCATCTAGTTGTGTCTTAGTTAAATAGAATCTACCATGTTCATGATTCAAATTTACACCGACGATTCCTTAGGGTTCTCTTAGAACGAAGCTTTGATTATATTACATATTTTCATGTTCCTAGGAGATTAAACCAAATTACAGATACTCTAGCTAATCAAATTTTAGACTGGCATCTCGCACACATATAAAAAGACACACACATAAACATGTAAATACATTTTTAAAGGAAAATATGATCCATAAGACACAAAAAGATATAAAAATCCATATATAATATCATAATCATCAGAGTACATAGGTGGATGCAAGCGCCTCAAAAATACGACCAATAACGAGTCATGGGGCTTATGCCCTCAAAAAATATATACAAGTAGTGCTCTTGGCATGTGAAAAGTCTAGACTAACTAAGGTCAGGGCCTGTGGGCCCTGTTGTAATGACCAACAACGTTTTACAAACACCGAAATAGTTGGACCCACATCCATGGTGCCCCCACTACATGAGGCTGCATAGATGGTGGCAGATCCTCAATATTTTCCATAGGGACTGTGCGGGTGAGAGAAGTAAATTTTCGCTTGACTTGTCTCAAAACCCTCTCAGCCTCACCGGCTGGAAGCTCTCCTGTTGTTGTTGGTCCCCATACAGCAGCAAGTGTGGCCCTTGGCTGATGATGACGCTTTTCCCTCGCGTAATCTACAGGTTGCACTGGTCCCACATATGCACATAATAGACACATATCTGTAAATTACTCTGGTATAAAAAAATGATATATATAAAAAAAAAACATAAAAATTACATATGTTTCACAAAAAGAAAAAAAACGATGCAAACGTACCCATCTCTCCTCGCTCCTCTCCAGGAGGTACCGGTATCTCAGGATCTCTCGAGAAATCAATCCCAGCATAAGGGTAATCCTCTATGACTCGGATCTGTCATGACAACCAAGCAAATAAATCATCATCAAAGGACTCATTGGTCCTTCCACCACCCTGTCGTGGTAGTAACACTGCCCATCTGCAAACCGCAGGAAGAGAAGCCTGATGTCCTCGTACCACCACTCAAGGAATGAAACTAGGAACTCTTTCAAAGAAGAAAGAGCATAGAATCGTCCTGAACCCGAAGTTCCTCTGCATCCGCGACCGACAAATTTGTCAGCTGCCTCTTCATACAATCTGTCAGTTGCCTCTTCATACAATCTAGATGCCTCTTCATACAATGTACAGCCGTAGAACCAGTCATCCACCCAACAAGCAACACAATCGCCTGCAGTGATAAATCCATGATCTTACTTATGGGCACCTATGAGCTTGATCGGTCTGTACCAGCCTCACAATAAAGTCCTATCAATTCTGATATGTTATGAGGCCCTGAAGGAAATGTCTAGAAATTGACTAGTTCCCCTCTTCTGGAGACGCCAGTCAAAAAATGTATGTCCTCTTTAGTAGGCACTAGTGACTGACCCTCTAACATAAAGGCTCTGCATCGGGATGCCAATAATCAACCAAGGCATTCAGGAGCCTATGTTATGCCTACATAAAAGGACATAGGAAGAACTTGAGCATCCCACATTGCATTAAGGCAGCAACAACATTGGGGTCTTCCCCAACCAACTCACTAATCTTCTCATGCTCTCTTTCCCTCCATTGAACATACATCCTACAAAAACACCAAGTTCAGGGGGGTTAACCCTTGCTTTTTAAATTTTTTTTCATTAAATAAAGGGTCCACACAGGCTGTAATGATGACAGTCGCATGTACACACGTGCAGTTTTTCCTCTGCCCGAGTGTACACGTGGCCTGTCATAAGACAACCCGCGTGGACCTAGGGACGACCTTTTGAAGGTCGATGCCCCCCCAAAACTTGAAACTAAAAGCATAAATAAAGTTTTAAATTACTAGAGGAGAGAGTTTATACTTACTTGTTCCAGACGGATGGTCGTTTCGTCCACTGTATCTCCTGAAATCACCACTTTTATCAAAGGGTTTTTTTGCTCCAGAGTCAATTTCCAAATTAGCAATGGTGATAATGAGATGCCAACTTCTATTTATAGACTTGTTGGCCCCTTTTTGTCACTTTTTTGGCCCCCCTTATCATTTTATTTAAATTGAAAACCATTTAGAGTGATTCAGGAGTTACCTTGGAATGTTATGATCGAGTATTAGGACATTTTTTCGAAGTTTTGGGTCACATTTGACGGTCCGTGGGAAAAACCTCAGATGATCAAATTGAGCATAAAGGTTAGGTTTCCACCCCAACTTTTGTATGTCGTTGTCTTTATCCCTTTCCCATAGGATCAATCCCATCAAGTTGTGACATGGAACCATCATTGCTGCTTTAGAAGTGTCGCGATTTGGTGGTAGAGCTTACCGGAACATGGATGCCCTAGGTAGATCCTAGTTTCGTTATGGCGTCCATGCTGTCACTAATGAATGTAGGCTCGGGAGCCCTTTTTGTTTTTCCTAATTTCGATTTTGAGCCTCATTTGCATGATTCATTTTTACTCTTGACCTCACCCTCGGGACTCCCAAAAAACATAACGGGTCTTCCTTTAAGCCCTTTTCAGACCCTCTAAACATGAAAAGATTGTCGAGCGATCTTGTGGCCTTTCACGCTTGTTAAACTGAAATTTGAAGTCATGTCTATCCGGTGGTAGTTTACCCCTTTTTCGGTCCAGACGGTCAACTGTACGAACAAAGGTATACTCTAAGGAACTTCACTTCTCTAGAAGAGTACTCTCAGGTATCATTTTAACCCTTTTTCGGGCCTGAGGGACTGAATATATGAAAAGGGAACCCCCATGGAGTCCATAGTTAAGCTCTTTTCAGACTCCCTAAAATTGAAAATATCGTCGAGTGACCTTATTCTTTCACACTCGTTAAAATGGTTCAGAAGAACATTTCTGACGGAGTCCATAGTTAATCTTTTTTTAGACTCCTTAAAAATGAAAAAATGGCCGAGTGATCTTGTCTTTCTCACACTCGTTAAAATGGTTTTGAATAGACATCTTTTCAGTGCTAGTTTACCCCTTTTTTGAACCGACTAGACTACCTTCGAAAAAGGTACCCCAGTGGAGTCTCCTTTTACGTTTTTCAGACTCTCTAAATATGAAAAACCGCCAAGCTTACCTTCTTTGGGCTCGTTAAACTCACATCGAAGGATGTTACCATTGTGTGTTTTATTAATTTCATTTGCATACCCACGTCTTTGGCCTGATGCCGGCTCCATGTTGCTCTCAACTGAACCATCTAAAGCTTGCCTTATATGCAAGCCTTGTAGCACTTTGCCTCTGCGTCTTGACACCTTTGGTCCCTGGAGGATTTTTCTCGAGTGTCCTTACTTTGAACATCAGTCTTGTCCTTGCGCCTTGAACTTGTATGTTTTCAACACTCATCCCTCCTTTGTAACGTAGCATCCTTTTATTCTTTTTCCAAAATTATTGAAAAAGACAAAAAAAATAAAATATACCCTAAAATGAGGAAGGAAAAAGTATTTTCTTTATTGGCAGCATAATGAGTCTCCCTTGGATAAAGCACATCTGTCTATTTGTTCATCAAACTCTATGATTTAATATGACCTTAGGAAGATGTTCTCACTACATAGAGTTGTGTCCTCCGTTTGGTTATTCTTCCAAACATATGGAGAGTTTACGTTGCCTCCTGCCTCGTAAACTTATGTTAATGCCATGCTGCCTGAGTCTCATCATTTGTCGTGCTATTGTCCAAGAGAAGTTTTAACCAAGCCCGAGTTGGCCCCTTTGCATTTTGTCTCTTGCCCTCATGCCCGGCCATCTTGAACGTCCAATCAAGTTTTTTTTCAAAATCAATGAAGCCTTCAGTCTGATCATCAAGATTCTCTAGTCCATGACCGACGAGTCGTCAAAGACCTCTAGGTAGTGAATTCGTACACTCATATTACACTCCTACTCGAGTTTTTAAGATTTGAAGTTGTTGCTCGAGCTCTGAAGACCTGATCTCCAACCATCAAGCCTTATCATCTTCTAGAAGATGGATACTCTACATGTATATCTTTTTGATTTCGAGATGTAGCTCCGCTGTGTATTGCTCATGGCTACACTTTATATAGTTATATGAAATGGATCTACAGTGTATTTGATTGGTAGCCATGATTTTATTTTATCCTAAGCATGGGTATGCCTGCCTCGGTGAGACAATTATTATTTTGCAGACGACACCTCCCGATTTATGGTCCCTGGGCTCACTTGTTCGGAACATCGGTGAAGATTGTTAATGTATTTCAGCCATCAGATGCTCTTCTGACCTCACACATTAGGGGGCATATGTTATAACCCTAATTTGCACCAGACATGCTTACCTGGCATCGGGTCATCTCAGATTCCTTCTTTGCCAAAACACTGTTGAACAACTCTTCTTAAAAACCCCTTTATAAAGGCCCACACCCTGCTACATTACTGCATGTGTGTACATGCTAGCTGACCCAAGACAACCCATGTGTACCTACAAAAGCACGAAAAAAGGACAGTTGTTGACGGAACACACAACTTTGGGTAAGTTAACTAAACCTTTCGGCCATGCATGGCCGAACATTCGACCAAATACCTAGCTTCTTCTAGCCTATAAAAGAAGGATTAGGGGTCCCATTTGGAGGAGGAGAATCATAGTAAAGAGACTATACCCGATTGAGCATTCCCTTTGTCCCAAACTTTAGCCATCCTTGTGCAAAGAGAAGTATAGAGCAAAGCAGTTGGAAGACGGTGGAAGAAGAGCCCAGGACTAGGATCAAGGAGCAGTAGCCGACTTTATCATTGTAAGGTATCATTGTGAAGTTAATAAAAGAATTTATTTTCCCGTCCCGCCATATGAGATTGTCATTATTGGAATATTGATTGTATGATTGATTAAATCTCTAACCCATTAGTTCATAGATAAAATGCATGTGGAGTTCTTTGTTTGTCTTTAGTGAATGAAGGTCAGCATTGGGAGGAGATTTGCATTCAAAGAATGACCAAGCGCGAAAAGGGATCAACATTAAACATGAAGAATAAGGTACGTCAAATTAATCTCTTGAGCCTTGTATTTACATATGAGTAATGGGGGTCTAGGCATGGGATGATGGTAAAAAGTAAGAATCTTTAGGTCATTTCTGCATGCATGATAAAACCCTTAGTGCTATTCCGTAGGAGGGATTTCCCACCCACAACACCATGCCTTTCCTCACGTGCTTTCAACTACCTATTCTCTACAAGACGGGTACTAAATTCTTGACCTCCCTTTGTCAAACTAACTCTGTGAATATCTCTGACCATATTCATGAGTGGAGACGACGAGGAAGGATGATCAAAGCAATCATTCCTGACATATTATTGGTGGAGTGGTTTACTAAATCATTTTTACCCCCGATCGCTCGTGATGTCGCTATGGGTGGCGTGGTCACCTAGGAAGAAAACATTGCTCGGGCTTAGTACCTAGATTTGGTTTATTCACAATCTAGTACTTTGTATGAGTTGCTTCTGAATGTTGCTCAAGCTAATGCCGATCCATGAAATCCGTCATCTGCATCTCATGCGTATAGTGTGATTGGTTCTGTCATAACTCAATCTACTTCCCAGTCGACCAAACTCTCCTCTACCTCCCCCCAAACTCAAATATTTGAGGTGAATGCAGTTCAATCTACCCCTTCACAACAATTCAGAGGTAAGAAGAAGGAAAAAAATAAATCAAAAATTACCAATAACAATGAACAACCAAAAAATCAAGCTCAAACACCTGCTACCGAAAAGAAACCACAATGGAAACTGAAATTCCTATGTATCATTTGTGGTGATGATCACTACACTTGAGACTGTCCACATCATGATGATGTGGCCAAACGTTTCCACAAAAATTCACAACCCGCTGTGCTTACTTAGCCTTTTCCACAACAACAATCCATGGTTGCTCAAACCTCCTCTCCTGGGGGCAGTTCTAGCCATCCTCATGGTGAGGCCTMGACAAGTGCACACACACATATATATATGTTTAATGGGATTAATTTGACCACTCTCTCTAATACGTACGACACACCAGTTAAACCTAACAAAGGAAAAGTCACTAACGGTACCGGTATTTTACTGGATCCATCACCATCCTCCATTAGTCCTTCRTCTGGACCACTTCAGATTGAGAAACCTACATTCAAATCTATCTTACGCCCTCCTAAGAGCACTATCCGTAAATCTGCCTTTAATCCTAGTTCATGTGCCGCTCAGAACTACAACATTGTTGAATATTTGGCTCAAGCACCGTGTGCTATATCTGCGTTAGAATTTCTATAACACTGCCCCAGTCATTGTAGAACGCTCTTGGATGCTACTAGCGCTATTGATCCTGAGTCATCCAACAATATCATGTTTAACTTGGATGATTATACATCTAGACTCTCCCACCAACTTGCTTTCCAAATTGATGTTGTTTTTCACAATCAACAAATTCACCAAACCATCTTGGATGAGGGAGCCTCTACTTATGTCATGTCTTTAGCATGTTGGAAAATTTTAAAATCACCCCCACTTAACAAATCCCCAACGATGTTATGTGCATTTGATGGGTGAGGTTTTAATCCCCATGGGATTTTACAGTCCCTGCCCATCCAGTTGGGTGGAAAAACCGTCATTATTGATGTCAAGGTGGTCGATGCTCCCCTCGATTACAACTTATTACTTGGAAGAAGTTGGTTTTATGCTATGACTGTCGTTACCTCGTCAGTGTTTCGATGTGTACAATTTCGTCATCAAGGAAAAATTGTCACTGTCGGTCAGTTAGATTTATACAAAACCGATGCTCGCGCTCCCACTACCAACAACATTCCTTTCTTGGGAGACCACAAGATCACGTATGAAAGTGTTGGTGTTTTCTTGTTGAAATATTCTATCCTTATGGGTACCTTCCCTACACCACTTCCATCGACTACACATCATATTGCCACTGTCGATATGATTTTGACCATGACTTATCAATCTTTGGAATCATCTGACCCTTGGATTGTACCTAGTCCCTTGGAATTCGATGCACTAGGTGACACCATGCCACTTAGTCCATCCAAAACATCATACTCTGTTGTCCAATCTGCTTCTCCCTCCTTAGATGACCAACATCTATTGGCACCTAAAAGTTACTCAATGCCATCATGGTTAAATTCCTTGTCATCTGCAGTCGACTGCATTTCCCCAATTTTTCCTTCTAATAAATCTATTATGGAAATGTTGAGCATTGACGAGATACCTCAGGATAATAACCACCATCAATCCTCTTTTATTCCCCCGCATGAAGAAATTCGGGGAGATATACACTAAATCTTCCCTCCTGATGTTGATTTTTCTTTGTCTCCCATGACTTCAACTTCCAATGATTTAGATCGGGTAGTTGACATGGTGATCTCTTCAGTAGGGCTATTGGAGCCTAATTTCCTTACCCCTGTCGCGACCCTCTACATGTGTTCGTTCCAGAGTGATTTTATTCCATCCAGTGAAGATCTCTTGGAAGCCATGACCGATTTTTGTCCCTTGACATGGTGTCCTTCTAGAGCATTATTCTCTTGGAAGCCATGATCAAGGAGAATCCATGAGCATAGTTTCTCTTCTCTGTATCAAGCTTGTTAAAAAACGAAACATAATCTTTAAGCATAGTTTTCCTCTCTGTAGCAAGCTTGTTAAAAAATGAAACATAAATCTGGGAATTGAACCCAGAGCCCTAAGCATAGTTCTTTTTCTGTGTTAAGCTTATTAAAAAATGAAACAGTCACCTCTCTTGAACCTTCTTTTCATCCACTCTTATCCTTTTTCTCCGTCTAGTAGAGAAATTGGTGAAAACCTCAAATTCGGTGAATGAATTGAATTTTGGAGGGCATGTCTCCAGCCTTTGATGATAATTATGGTGTTAAGCCACTAGCTTTCAAGATGGGGGCATACTGAGCTTAGTATTTGTTCTTTCTCGTGCTCTAGAAAACATGAGAATGTAACTAAGTAGACTTTTATCACTTTTTCAGACTCGCATGGATATATGAAAAAGGAACCCCTTGGAGTCGTCTTTCAGCTCTTTTCAGACTCTCTAAACATGCAAATATTGTTGAGTGATCTTGCTTCCTTTCCCACTCGTTAAAAGGTTTTAAAGGGAATTTTTCGAGTGATAATTTATCTCCTTTTCAGCCTTGTGATACTAACATTATGAAAAAGGACAACATTGGAGTCGTCTTTAAGTTGTTTTCAGACTCTCTAAATATGAAAAAGCACCGAGTTTACCTTCTCTGGACTCGTTAAACAATCATACATTGAAGGGCCCATATGGGACCAAACCCTTACTTCTAGTTCGCTAAACAAAGGAAGAGGGACTTACCAAAGCTGATTCATATCGAGCATGTGTTACCTTCCTCAATCTCGTTAAATTAAAAGAGGTACTCATCTATCTGGATGGGGGAAAAATTGAAGGAAGCAAGCCAAGCAGTTTTTGAGAACACTACTAGTAACTCTTAGGGTCTGCCTTGAACATGGCACTTTGTCTTTGCACACATTTTAATCCACTGAACCTCTGCACTGAGCCAATCCTTTGAGCTTCTTTTACTCCTTTGGGTCACCTGATGAAAGTCACAGCATCCACTGCATCATCAAGTTTTGGTCCATGTCACGTTTCTATTGTTGTGTCTTAGTCTTCAAGGGAAGTATCTGCCTCGAGAGTCATCCATCGCAAATATCCTGTTTCAATACCTGTGTTAGTCCATGTTCATTTGATCTACCAATTACATCTCTGTGTCAATTTCGTGTCGTTTATGGAGGATACATCAAGTCCCTCCTTCGACGAGTCTATTCCTGTCGACTTCAACACATTATCCAGGAACTAGACTTAGAAACCAGTTAGTACCTTGGGACCTGCATGCCTCAATGGCAGGCCTCCTCACGTCCTACAGTGGGTTTACATCATTGAACTCTAATCGAATTATTCCATGGATGTTCAAATTCATCTCATCTATTCACATTCATCGGAATGTACTAGAGTACCTTGGGAATCATTGACATCAATGGTGATCTCCCTCGCATTTGTTAATGGTTTACCTCATTAACTAGTAATCAAGTGGTTTCTGCCATGTTCGACATCAAGACATCTATTCACATGGTTAGATTCGTACTACATAGGGATCAGTAAGAACACCCTGAGTTAAGTTATCACTCTTATGTACTTTGCCCAGGTTGCGAAGGATTTCTTTTGAACTATGACACATATACTGTTACATAGTTCCACTTTGTATTGGTCATGGCTATGTATTGTCATCTCATAGATCCACTGTGTATTATTCATGGCTATGATCAATTCAGGTCCTAGGAGTATAGATATACATTGTATCTTCAGTGGCTATACCATTTTGTCAATATAATTATGGATCCACAGTGTATTTTATGGCAGCCATACCTAAAAAGTCTTTATCACTCAAGCATAGGTATGTTTTCCTTGGGTTTGAAACATGTCATAATATTAGTTTGATGGTTGTGTGCAGATTTTTCCAGCCTCTTTGCATCCATACCCTTGCTCGAAAAATTCTACAAAGTACTTCATTCATCATCGTCTTCTAACTTCACACTTTGGGGGGGATTTTGTTACACATCAAAATTACTCACTTCAATAGTGTCGCAAGTGTCATCATTACAAGTGTTGTAAGTGTCGCATCTTGTCCTCAAGTGTCACAT
>JASDQU010103688.1:381050-405547 GCA_032191745.1 Picea mariana
TGTCTTGGCCTTAGGATTCTAGAGACCAAGAGGGAATCCGCTTGTCCATAGGAGGATTCACCTGTAACAGCGCTGGCACTCCCTGACAGTAGGCAAGGGAACGCTGCCCAAAATTCCTTCAAAAAATCCCAAATCTCCCCAAGAATGGTGTCATGAGTGTTGCAACACTCCCCAAAACAGGGGTAGGGAGTGTTGTCACACCCTGACAGTGGGTAGGAGAGCTTTTCCCTTCAAAAATCATTTTTAAGTGGTCTTTTCCATGGTAAATGCTTTGTACTTCTCATCAGATGATTTCTCCTTCTTAAACCAGTCTTTGAGCGTGTCTCAAGTTTCCTTGTGGTGGCGTTCAAGACACGACATGGGAAAGATGACTGTATGATGTCTGTGACACTTGCAACACTTATGGCTAAAAAGAAACACTTGTAATGATGAAAATATGTCATCATTGAAGTGACTAATTTTGATGTGTAACAAAGAGAGAGTGCTACAATTGTGGGAAGAAAGGACATCTAAAGAAAGGCTGCAAATCTCCAAAGAAACAAAGAGATGGACATCAAGATAAAAAACAGGAATAAAATGTAACATGTGATGTGTTACAAGATTCTTTTATTCTTTATTTAGATAATATTATTGAATCTCGGGTAGTATATTCAGAGGCTTCTTTTCATGCCACACCCCATAGGAAATATTTTCAATATTATGTTCAAGGTGATTTTGGATAGGTTTATTTGGGTGATGATGAACCATGTCAAATTTTTGGAATGGTTAAGATACAAATAAAGAAAAATAATTGAAACCAACGATTACTGAAAGAGGAGAGACATATACCAGATCTGAGAAGAAATCCAATTTCAATAGGATAGTTGGAAAGTGAAGTTTTTATATCTACATTTAGAGATAAGGTGTGGAAGGTCACTAAAGGATCATCGGTAATGGAAAATGGAGAGAAGGTATGTACATTGTATTTATGTACTGGTAATATTGACTCTTCAATATCTTTAGATTTTACAGGTGTGGATATAGTACCGTGGAATCATCGGCTTGGACACATGAGTGAGAAGGGGTGTAGATACTTCACAAAAGGAATTTGTTGCCATATATTAAACAATTTGATTTTGGTTTCTGTGAACACTATGTTTATGGAAAAGAGAAGAGAGTCATATTTATCAAGGCTGGCAAGAAAAATAAGAGTGAAAATTTAGAGTTTGTGCATACAGATGTATGGGGACCAGATCATGTATCATATCTTGGTGGATCTCATTATTATGTTACTTTTATTGATTATGAAAGTAGAAAAGCTTGGGTTTATTGCATTGGAAAAAAATATGATGTTTTTGACACTTTTAAGAAATGGAAATCTTTGGTTGAGAATGGAACAACAAAAAGTTTGAAGTGTCTCATACCTGACAATGGAGGTGAATAATAAAGAAAGGAGTTTGATGATTATTGTTCATACCATGAGATTCATAGAGAGAAGACAGATCTAGGAACACCACAATAAAATGGTGTGTCAGAAAGGATGGATAGGACAATCATGGAACGTGCAAGGAGTATGAGAGTGCATGTTGGGTTTCCCTTACAGTTCCAGGCAGATGTTGTAGATATTGTTGTTTACTTAATAAACATAGAGACTTCAAGCTCCTTGGATGGTGGCATTCCAAAGGTGGCATGGATAGGTAAAATGGTAAACTACTCATTTTTGAAGACTTTTGGCTCTAAAGCATTTTTCCATATTGATAAAGAAAATAGAACAAAGATGAGGAAAGATCCAAGAAGTGTACCTTTATTGGATACGATGTTAATGATTTTGGTTATTGCTTATGGGATTATGAAAATCATAAAATCATTCGGAGTATAGATGTGGTATTCCATGAAAAGGTCATGTACGCAGATCAATTGCAAGGAAAGAAATAGGAAAAGGAAAATGGATAATACACAGTTCTTGATGAAATCAAATAAAATGAAATTCCAAAGGTACCAAAAAATCAAAATGTACAACAACAGGAGCATCAGGAACCTCAAACTCCTGCAAGTGTTGCTAGAATATCTACCAGGTTAAGTAGACCCCCTGAACAATACTCTCATTCATTGTTTTATTTATTGTTGATTGACTATGGAAAACCAAAAAGTTATGAAGAGGCAATGCAGGTATACACTAAAAAGAAGTGGGAGCAAGGCATGAAAGAGGAAATGATTCCTTGGTAAATAATCAGACTTGGGACTTGTTTTAGTTGCCTACTGGAAAAAGACCATTGCATAATAAATGGGTTTATAGGTTGAATGAAGAAGATGGAGGCAAAAAGAGGTACAAGGCTAGACTTGTTCTAAAGGAGTTTGCACAAAAGAAAGGTATAGATTTTAATGAAATATTTTCTCATGTTGTTAAAATGAATTCAATTAGGACTATTTTAAGTCTTGTGGTAGTAGATGATTTTCATCTTGAATAGTTAGATGTAAAAAAAAAAATTCTCCATGGGGATTTGGAGGAAAAGATTTATATGAAACAACCACAGGGGTATGAGGTCAAATGGAAGGAAAATTTGGTATGCAAATTGAATAAGAGCTTGTATGGCCTAAAGAAAGATCTAAGGAAGTGGTATTTGATGTTTGACAGGTTTATGATAGAACGAGGTTATAGTAAATGACATTTTCATCACTATGCTTATTTCAAGAGGCTAGAAAATAGAAGCTATATTATCATACTATTGTATGTAAATGACATGCTTGTTGCAGGGTCTAATATGAAAGATATAAATGTCCTCAAAAATGAATTATCCAATTCATTTGCGATGAAGGATTTGGGTTCTGCAAAGAAAATCCTTGGTATGAGAATAAAAAGTGACAAGAAAAATCACAAATTGGTATTGTCTCTGGGTGAGTACATAGAGAAGGTGTTGGAGAGGTTTAAAATGCAGAATGAAAAAACAATTACTACACCTTGGGCCATCCATTTCAAATTAACCAAGGAATTGTGCCCCAAGACACAGGAGCATATAGAATACATTTCTAGGGTTGCTTATTCATCAATAATTGGCAAATTTATGTATGATATGGTATGCACAAGACCAGATATTACACATGCAGTGGGATCTGTGAGCATGTATATGAACAATCCTGGTAAAGAACATTAGGGAGCAGTAAGATGGATTCTTGGGTATTTGAGAGGTACTGCTAATCATGCATTATGTTTTGGAGGTTCAAACACTATTCTACAAGGATATATTGATGCATATATAGTAGGTGATAAAGATACCAGGAGAAGCACCACAAGGTATGTTTTTACTATAGGTGGAACAACAATAAGCTATATTTTGAAATTGTAAAAGGTTGTTGCACTTTCAACAATGGACGCAAAATATGTTGCTATTGCATAGGCTAGTAAAGTGATGATTTGCTTACAGAGGATTATGGAGGAATTGGAAAAGAAGAAAAAGAATAGCAAGTTGTACTATGAAAACCAGAGTTCCATTCATCTTGCAAAGAAATTAGCCTTCCATTATAATACTAAACATATCTAGCTTAGGTACCATTTCATACAATCCATTTTGGAAGATGGACAATTGAAGTTGGAAAAGATACAAACTAGGTAGAATCCCACAGACATGTTAAAAAAGGTAGTAACTAGATAGAAAATGAGTTCCTCCTCAGTTTCAATTGGCCTTTAAGGATGAAGGTGAAGATGAGAAATTTTCCAAGTCCAAGGAAGATCATAGTCCTATAGGTAAAACACTAATGGAGTTTTTGTGATTAGTCTCCAATAGGGAGATTGTTGGTTGTGGAGCCTAGTTATGTTCCTGATTTAGAGGTCTTGTTTCATCTGATTTTGGACCAAATTACCTTACAAGGAGGTGTGGGGGGATCTTCCACCCATATCTGTAACTTCATATTCAATTTGGATCATTCATTATAAGGTCATATATATGATAGTAGAATTTATGTTAGGGTTTTTTCCCCTAGAAGGAAACCCTCTTTTATGAGGAATTGTATTGTGGTTGTGTATATGTGTGAATATTTTATTCTGAGAGAGGAGACTCTGAGAGAAAGAAGAGGAAGTTACAATGGGTATAATGTAGGTTGTATACCTTCATTTGTTATATAATAATAAAGGAAGGACCTCGTGATTTCTCTGGTGGATGTAGCCCACATTGGCTAAACCTTGTATATATGTGTATGTATTGTATTGTGTATCTTTTGTGTTTTATTTCCATATTTGTTTTATTTTTTTGCTCCATGATCCTCTTTTTCTAAAAAATCCTGGTAGCAAGATGAAAACTCTCACAAGATCATGAACAAATGGAGATCCAAAACCAAAACTGTATCTTTATTGAAACAAAGTATTGAAGGTTTACAACATATACATTAGTTCATGTGAAATAGAGATCTAGACTATTTAATCCACCCCACAAAATCCCTTTGATGATTACATATTTATACACAAAATTGAATGGGAAGGATCAAATCCAATCCCCCAAACTCAAATCAATTGAAATCTAGGAAATGTTTTGGGTTTTCTTTCAAATCTAAGCATAACAGGAGATTTGGGCAAATTCATGCATTTTTGGGCAAATTGACATTGAATATCAATCCCTATCTCCTTAACCATCCCAAATTTTGAAAACCCGCATATGATTTTATCAATTTATCATATTCTAGACAGAACACATATCTTGTATTTTTGAGATATGTCGTCATTTGCACAACAATCGAGGCATAATTTGGCAGTTTGAAAACTATATGCTAATTTTGGTTGTAGCATTGATCGTGTGTTAGAGGTCTACATGTGTGACCTGGGCACATTATGAAACATGTGAGAGAATGCCAACATCACTGTGGATAAAGCCCATGTTCTTGTTTTTTTCCTGTAGATGCTCTAATAAGCTAAGCTACAATATCAGGTACAACAACTGCAGGCACAAGAATGTTGAACATGCTCCTTAAGCTCGACAAAAGGTGGTTGGAAGCTTGGCGAGGACTACTACAAATGTAATAACACTTTGAAGATCACTTGGATTAGATGTTTGATCTGCATGAACCATCATCAACAAAACTATGAAAAAATAATCTTTAATCAATAAAAAAATAGAAAAATGACGTATTAACCACAGAGGATGTATAATTGTGAATGATGATGGTTAATGAGGGTTTATGGGATAGATGAACACATATTATTAGAGAAATATTTTATTTATTAGGTGGATAATTATGACAAAAATGGAGCCCAATAGTCATCAACATAGAGAACTAAGATCAACAAGGAATATGAGGTTCTCAGCATGTAGACATTCAGATTTGATTTGCATCTAACAAAATAATGAGAAAGAAAGTAGGAATCCATCTTCGCAATAATTCTCTAGGAGTTTTCTTGAGGCCTTAGACTTGACATTTTCAGTCGACATACTAAGGATGAGTTATGTATGAACCCCTAGTGTTGCTCCATGTAAATCTCCTCTGAGATATTCTCTTGAAGAAAGGAAATATTCACACCCATTTGGTAAAATTCTCACCCTCTAGATGCTACAATGGAAAGGGACAATTGTATGGAGTCCATGTTTTCTACGAGAGCAAAGGTCTCATCATAGTCTATCCCGTGGATCTGCTGAAAACATTTGGTGACTAATATTTCCTTATACCTTTTCATCTTCCTCATCCATCCATCAAAAAAGTGAGGTATGTGCCCTCATCCATCCATCCACTTGGTCTTTCCTTGTGGATGAGATCCAAAGGAGAGGAGGCCCTCCAGGCCTTCCCTTTCTCAATCTTCTCTAGAGGATGTTTTCCAAGAACACATCCTTGACAAACTCCTTTGGAAAAGTGTATGTTGGGAAAGATGGTGATCGTTTCCTATTTGCATAGTTTATTCATGTATTTGAAGTTTACATTATTGAATCTCTTATGCCATAATATACTATCATCATCAACATGAATGAGTAGTAAAGAAGAATCATATTTAGAAAAAACATTTATGAAATTATACAATCGAGAATGATGGTTTAACTCACCAACAACAATTCTGGAGTTATCATGCATATCATATATGGTTACAAAATCAGGTGCGAATTCCACCCTTTTTCCTATACCTGAATGTGTTATCTGATAAAAAACAAGAATATTCACGAATAGTTTTGGAACATACAAGATGTTCTAAAAACGTCCATGTTGGATTTGTACTGTCCCTTGGCCAATGACCTCAACTGGGGTATCATCTCCCATGAGGATGGGAGGACTCGTGCATGCAGAAATAGAAGATAAAACATTTTTTGTTTTTGTCATATGATAGGATGCACCTGAATCTAAGATCCATGAATCAAGAGAATATTTAATGAAAATTAGTGCATGAGAGTTACCTTGTTTTTCTAGTGATTAATATTCCAGTTTCTTCTTTCAGCTTCATGAATGTGTTCCCCAAGATTGTTCTTCTGAAGTATCTGTGCCATCATATCAATCTATTTATTCATACATTCTAATTTAGGATGATATTCGTGGTTGCAGTAACCACATTTAGACTTTCCTTTTCCACATTTGGATCCTGAGGAATCATCGAAGGGTTTGGGGTACCCTTATTTCTTTGGCTCTACATGCACCTTTCCCTTGATTTTATTCTTGGATTTTGAATTGGAATTGTTGTCTCTCTCATGCATAGCAAGTGCATGCACATTGGGTCCATTGATTATCCCTATTTTGATGAGATTATATTGATCATGCGTTAGGGACTCAATAAACTAATCCAATGTTGGCATTCTCCAAGTTGCTCCTGAAGTGAATCTCATTGTATGGAACGATGAGACAAAAACCACATAATCTAAACCAATTTTTTCCAAGATAGAAAGGATTAACTGATTGTGTTGAGTTGATTTGTTTATACCACTTCCATTTAGATGAAGGAGAAGGGACTTGAATTTCGTAAAGAAATCCATGTTATCAAAATTCCTCAAATCTAAAGAATTCAACTTTACCTCGAGCATATGGCCTCTCATTTCATCCTGTTTTCCAAAGAGATCCTCCAACTTTGTCCAAATCTCATATGGTGTGGTACAAGATTCAATGTGAAATAGAAGCTCATAGAACATAGACATGTAGATGAGAACGTAGGCCTCATCCATGCAATTGAGATTCATGTTTTTATCAATAGATGATGTTGGCTCTATTAGCACCATGATTTTCATAGCTAAGGTTAGAGGCTTGTCAATAATTTGCAAAGTCATGCTTGTTAGCACCCATATTGTTTTTATTCCCGGCATCATCTAACATCTCCAAGGGTCGGTTTCAAAAGGAATCTTAACATTTATTATTTTCATTTCCATTCGCAACTGTGCACTAAAAAATTTGCTATGTGTTGGGTAGAGCACTTCACCGCACAAAGAATTCTCTCGCGCAGTGGATTTCATTGTGTAGTGGGTTGTCGCACATAGGATGCTATCGCGCAGTGGATTTTGTCACCCAGTGGATTTCATCGCGTAGTGGGTTGTCACGCATAGGATTATATCATGCAATGGATTTCATTGCATAGTGGGCTGTCAAGCATGGGATGTTGTCGCGTAGTGGATTTCATTGCACATTGGATTTCATCGAGCAGTGGATTTCGTCGCACAATGGATTTCATCACACAATGGATTTCGTCGCACAGTGGATTTCATCGCACAGTGGGCTATCGTGCATAGGATTTTGTCGCTCATAGGATGGTTTTGTGCATAGGATGGTGTCATTGAAAGGATGTTTTCGTGAAGAGGATGCTTTCGTGCCAAGGTTTTTCCTGTGCACAAGCTACAGGTCGCGCTTCGCAAATGGTAGGTTTAGTGGTCAACTTCAAGATCCTTTTTTGGCCAACTGGAGAGGAATTTTGAAACTCCCAGAGAGTTTTTTTTTGAGGACAAACCAAATAATAAAATCCTCTCTCATATTTGAAAAACATTTCATATTTTGGGATATTCTAAGGAATCTTTGAGCCCTATTTTTCAGTTTTCATGATTTCCTATCCGAGACATGTTTTTGTGACACATATTCCAACCATCCAAAGATGAATTTCAAGCAAAAAATAGAGGGTTTTATTTCTAATTATATTAAATACAAAACCCTCTCTCAGTTTCGGAAAATATTTTTTTATTATTGATATATGATGTCATCTTTAACGCCTATTTTCCTAGTTTGTTGCGCAATCCGCTGCGTTTTTTGTTGTAGGTTACTGTTGCATAACAGACTTATTGTACAAGGGTGACATAGTGTCCAGTAGTGCACATGATGGCTCATCACAACCATATGGTATAAATTTTATCATGATCAATGATTGCAAAGAATATTTCGGTTACGATTATGATTTGGCAAAGTCAGGTTTTCTATTTTTAGTGAATCTGTTGAAGTTATTGTTCTCTTTCAAAGAAAACGGATCCATGATTCTAGGAGGGAGTAGTTCAACCATAGAAGCCAAGGGTGACATTAGTTTTCTATATATGGGGATCATTTTCATGTAAATAGAGTTGGTTGGAGAAATAGTGTAGACAGTGACTATTGATTGTAGTTTCTTTTTATCCGATTGAAACTTAATGCAAAAGTCCTAAAGATTTAATGAATAGATTCTAACAGTGGAAGTCTGATCTATTGTATTATTTATTTGTGTATGTGATTTCCCGCTCTCTTATATTCACATCTGTAATTTATGTCTAAATCAGAACTTGATTTCAAATATAGAATTCACTGCGCAATGCTCTAGATTCATGCCATTTAGACAAACTATGTTTCTTCTAAGTTAACTCTGAATTCATCCCTAGCAGTGCTCCGAGCTGCTTCATGAGTTTTTCTCTCACCACACACAATGATTTTTAACTAAATATTGTTTCTCATCTATCCTTTATACTCTCGAGTTCATACACTGATTCATTTGTTTCTATCGTTTTCTTAAATCGTCTCCATTTCCCAATGGTACTTTCTCTCTTGCTTGTCTTACCATCCCTTTTAAAACAAAAATAAACTTGTCCTGTTGCAAAATCTGACCTCTCTGAATTTATTGATGAAATATTTGAGTTATTACCAGTCATTAGATATACGAGAGAGCCCTCTTTGATTATATAGGTCAAAATAAAATATCAAGTTGGTTGAAACAATTATGTCAGGGCTTTATTTGATACAACCCAAAGAAATTACCGAGTGCTAACATTTTGGCGTCGTTGTCGGGGACAAAATTGAAAATGTTCACTGGGAAAGAATGACATGGTTGAGTTATGAGGTCTAAGAGAAGCATACACTTAGTCACATATTGGCTGTATTTCTGCTCTGGCGACCCCACACATCAGAAAATCAGTTGAAGGTGATTCCACAGGAAAAAGAATCCAGAGCTAAAGTTTTCATGGCGACTCCAATCAAGCTTCAAATGCGATACAAAGACTCTATTGGAGAATGAGACCTATTGATAGAGATATGGAAGGGTAGTATGGAAAAATCAGGTACTCGAGCCTAAGTTTAGTCCAAGAAGTACTTTTCTGTTTTATCAATATCTTCTTGTCTTTTCCTGAGTTTTTCAAAATAATATTTTTTCACTTATTGCATTCAAATGAAGCCCAGAGATCTACCCTTATATATCCTCCATGGAAAATTGTAGGTATACCTCTTTCTTGTATAACCAATATTCACCAAGCTCCTTCTTCTGAGCCATATGTTGTTCATGATCATTCTTGTGAGCTTAATGAAACAAAAGCTGAGCTTGTACCTTCTATTCTTAATCCTACACCCTCCAAGATTCAAGAAAKATATAGTCCTCTTAAATTTCCTTCCATCCTCCATGGCTTTCCTCTGAAACATTATAAGTAATTTCCTCGGTTCTATGGAGATCTTGATGGAAAGTCAGCTGAAAAAAATATTCAAGTCTTTGAGCATTTTATAAAACTTTTTRAGATCGAACATGATGATGTGTCTACGAGGGCCTTTTCTCAGTCGTTACAAGGAGATGCCAAAGCATGATTTTGACATTTGTAGCCTCAGTCGATTATGTCGTGGGATGAATTGAGGGAAGCTTTCCATAGATTTTGGGGTGAGAGAAAGTCATGGTATCTACTCCTTTCATATTTTTGTGCCATGAGAAGAATGAAAGATGAAACCATCTCAAATTTCAGTAGGAGGTTTGCTAGTCTATATTATAAAATTCCTAATGAAATTCAACCCACTGAAGCTACTTCCATGCTCCATTATGCAACATCCTTTCATCCAGATTTGTCTTTCCTTCTGAGGGAAAGAAGATCTAAGTCCTTACAACAAATGTTTAATGATACTTAGGATATTCAACACAATTATATTCAAGCATGTAAACATATTTGAAATGAGGAGTTAGATGCTAAAGAACATGATAGTGAATATGAACAAAAAATAGTTGATTTGAATCTTGAGAAGAGGGTTAATAATATTATATGTCCTTTTGAAGATTTAAATGTTGATGATTTTGCGAAGGATTATATTCCACTTATTTAAAAAGAAGGTTCTAATTTATCTTCTGATCCATATCATCATAAGCATGTGGCTGATTGTTTTATGTATTCATTTGTAGATAGTCAAGAAAATGAATTTGCAAATTAGCTTGTTGAAGAGAAGGTTGATGTCCCAAGATTTTTCTTGTTAGATGACATTGCGGATGTTTCTGATTTTCCTATATATGATGAATATGATGATGATTATGGTGTTGAATTCATAGAACAACCAGTTGTATTTTCTCTATCAGAAAGTGTTCATTTTCAGCAGTGTAATGAGAGCAATCAACCTACATATCACATTTAGAAAGAAGAAAGTATTGAATCAACAGAAGGAAATTCTTTACCTTTGTGCTTTTCTTCATTTAAATTGTTGAAAGAAAATTCTAAGATCATCACTGAAGCAAAGGAATGTGTGTTGATGCCAAATCACATTGATTATTGACAAGAAATTGCAAGAATATTCTCATGTGTTTGATGACCCTGTTACTTGTTATGTAGAAGGTCTTGTCAGTTCAAAATTGCAGCCATTGGTCGAAGATGAATTTGAAAATGATTATGTTCAGCAATCCAAAGAAATTGAAAAATGTGCATATGACAGCAACAAAGAAAACGAAGAAGGTTTTGAATAAGGTGAAAGAACCTTACCATTGTGTTTTGCTTCTTTCAAATTGTTGAAGCAAAATGTTTATAATGTTTCAAATCATAAATCCCCCGGGCATGATGTTGAATATGAAGAAAGCAGTGGACTTGAAAATGAAAACTATCTTCCATTATGTTTTTCTTCCTTTGAATTGTTGAAAGTAAATCATGAGATAACAAAGGAAGCACTGAAGTCTGGCTGCATTCACAGTGACATTGTTTTACATGAGAAAAATTTTATCAGTGAAGAGGACCAACAACCTTCTCATACTTTTAATGACCCTATTGTTGATTACATGGAAGGTTATTTCAGTTCATATTTGCAGCCTATGATCAACTACCATCTTGGAAATAAATATGATGGTCAATCAACATCAGTGTTAGATATGGATTGCTTGCCACTAGGGGTTTCATTTGAGCCAACACTGTCTTCTGATTCAGAAGATTGTTATTTCCAACAGTCTCAACATATTTTTCAACCTTTTGTGGTAATCAACAGACTGAATTACATGAAAATAAGGTTGCAGTGGAAGGGATGAAACTTGATTGTTGTTTTATGTATGTTCCAAAGGATCCATTTGCAGTTTTGTTGGAGGCAGAAAACAATCCCAATGTTTTTAACCTTTTGAGATTTGAATTTATAGATAAATTTTTGAATGACTTATCAGTAAAGAGGCTTTGGAGAAAGCATGCAAACAAATCAAAAAGTGGATAAATTTCTTGCATGCTTGCATTGGCATTTTGATTTCACTTGATTGGCATATTTCTTAGTAGTTAGGGTAGGTAGGAGTGTGAATAAGCTCGGTACTACGAGCATTTCTTTTAGCAATCTGCAGTTTTCATTTTCAACGTAGATTCAGATTTCAATTTGGAGCATATACAACTTTTGGTTTTCAGCGGATGTAGGTTACAAGTTACAATTGGAAAGTTGAGTTTGGGAGCAACCCAATGGATAGGTGTCTGGTCTACTGTTCATTATTACTTCATAGGGAGGATAACATCACCATTAGATTTAGAGTTAGATAAGGTTAGAGTTTTGTCAACAATTTTCAAAATCATTCCTGTCAGCACCCATATTGTTTTTATGCATGGCATCATCTAACATCTCCAAGGGTCAGTTTCAAAAGGAAGCTTATCATTTATTATTTCCATTTCCATTCACAACTGTGTGCTGCAAAATTTGCTACGCACTGTGTAGATAACTTCATCGTGCAAAGGATTCTCTCACATAGTGGATTTCGTCGTGCAGTGGATTTCATCGTGCAGTGGGTTGGCGTGCATGGGATGTTGTCGCGCTGTGGATTTTGTCGCATAGTGGGTTGTCGTGCATGGGATGTTGTTGTGCATAGGATTATGTCACACAATGGATTTCATCGCGTAGTGGACTATCTTGTAGTGGGTTGTCATGCATGGGATGTTGTCGGGCAGTGGATTTTGTTGCGCATTGGATTTCATTGTGTAGTGGATTTCGTCGTGCAGTGGATTTCATCGCGTTGTGGGTTGTCTTGCATAGGATTTTGTCATGCATAGGATGGTGTCACGCATAGGATGTTGTCACACAAAGTATGTTATCGCACAGAGGATGATTTCACACAAAGGTTTTTCATGTGCACAGGCTACAGGTCGTGCTACGCAAACGACAGGTTTAGTGGTCAACTTCAAGATCATTTCTGACCAAATGGAGAGGAATTTTGACAATCCCCGAGATGTTTTTGTTGAGTACAAACCAAGTAATTAAAACCTCTCTAATATTTTAAAAAGGTTTCATATTTTTGTATATTCAAAGGAATCTTTGAACCCTATTTTTCAGTTTTCATGATTTCCTGTCCGAGACATGTTTTTGAGACACGTATTCCGGCCAGCTGGAGATGAATTTAAAGAAACAGAGAGAGGTTTTTCTTTATAACAATCTTAAATACAAAAAATTATATACATTTCGGAAAATAGTTTTTTATTAGTGATATAGGATGTCATCGTTAATGCTTATTTTCCCAGTTTTTTGCGCAATCCACTGTGTTTTTTGTTGTAGGTTATTGTTGCATAGAACACTTGTTGTACAAGGGTAACAGAGTGTCCAAGAGTGCACATGATTAATCATCACAACCATATGGTCTAATTTTGATTATGATCAATTATTGTAAAGGGCATTTCGGTTACGATTATGATTTGGCAAAGTCGGTTTTCTATTTTTAGTGAATCCATTGAAGTTATTGTTCTCTTTCAAAGAAAATGATTCCATGATTCTAGGAGGGAGTAGTTCGACCCTAGCAGCCAAGGGTGACATTAGTTTTCTATATATGGGGATAATTTTCATGTAAATAGGGTTCATTGGCAAAATAGTGTAGACAATGACTATTGATTGTAGTTTGTTTTGATTCAATTGAAACTTAATGCAAAAGTATTGAAGCTTTGATGAAAAGATTCTAACAATGGTAGTCTGATGTATTGTATTCTTTCTTTTCATATGTTCTTTCCTGTGCTCTTATATTCACATATGTAATTTATATCTAAATCGAAATGTGATTTCGAATCTAGAATTCACTGCGCAATGCTCTAGATTCGCACCATTTAGACAAATTGTGTTTCTTCTAAGTTAACTCTAAATTCATCCCTAGAGGTGCTCTGAGTTGCTTCATGTGTTTTTCTCTTGCCACACACAATGATTTTTAACTGAAGACTGTTGCTCATTTAGCCGTTATCCTCTCGAGTTCATTCACTAAGTCATTTTTTTCTATCATTTTCTTAAATCAACTCCATTGCCCAATGGTACTTTCTTTCTTGCTTGCCTTACCATCCCTTTTAAAATAAAAATAAACTTGTCCTGTTGCAGAATCTGACCTCTGTGCATTTATTGATGAAATATTTGAGTTATTACCAGTCATTAGACATACGAGAGAGCCCTCTCTGATTGTATAGGTCATAATACAATCTAAAGTTGGTTGAAACATTTACCTCGGGGATTTCTGTGATACAACCCAAAGAAATTACCGAGTGCTAACAGGATCCACCTCTGTAGCCATGGTAATCTGGAACAAGCCTCTACATATGAGATAATGTAGAATTTTTATCTTCCACTTGAAGTAGTTATAAGGTCTGAAAAGTATTGTCAGTGAGTACTCCATCATTTTTTACTACATCTTCCTCATGAACATGGAAAAAAAATTCTTATGCACTTTCTCCTATAAATCAAGGCTCTAATACCATGTGAATTTTTCAAAATGAACCTAGCTAGTAGAAAAATCACACAAAGCTTGCAACAGAGAGAAGAGAGACAAGCTTGAGAGAAAGAATGAATTGTATTAACTAAGTGAGTAATTGTAAAATTACACACAATATACTCTACATGTATAAGTGAATGTGCCATAGTAGTGATATAGAGATATTTAGACACTCACTAATAGAAACCAAAGTAATATGTCACCTAGTCCTATATAATTGATCCATGCAATCATCAGTTAAGTGAGTCACACATGTGAAGGTGAGATAAACATATGCATCCACAATATATGTTCCCTCTTGGCCACATGCATGATATATTCACCCTTTTGGTGATACAACTAAGGTTTCCATGCAACTATTGGTGATAAAACTAAGGTTTCCATGCATAAGTTTCCTCCACTAGTCTAACTAAGGTGTAAATGACTCTAAATTGAAGAGGGAATGTGCTCTACTTTGTAGGGGAATATTCTAAGGAGATAATATTCTCATCTATGTGATCTCACTCAACACTAGACTATCAACCTTAGGAAAATAATTACCTAGGTGAGTGCGTAACATCTCCAATAAAGACAACTCCATATACCCCTGAGTAGAATGGAGTTGTAGAGAGGATGTATAGAACGATGATGGACATAGATAGGAGTATGTTTGGTGGAGCCATTTTAGAGAATAATTTATAGGAAAAATAAGTTTCTATTGCAAGTTACTTGATTAACAGGTCTCCCTCATCATCTCTTGTGGATAAGGCCCTTATGGAGGTCCATATAGGAAATAACCCCTGAGTACAACATCTTCGTGTTTTTATTTGTAAGGCATATGCTTATGTTCCTAAGAAGAATCAATCAAGTTTTGATGAAAAGGTAGTGAAATGTATCTTCATTGGCTATGGTGTTGGTATGAAAGGGTACAAGCTTTGGGATTCTCTTGATGGAAAATTTTTGTATTGCACGAATATTTTTCTTAGAGAAGTTAAGTCTTCTCCAATATTGGTGTAGCCAGAAGGGGATGAGAAGAAGTTAATGGTTTTTTTACCACCAAAGACCAAGAAAGTTGAGATATAAAATGTTGACTTGGTGGTCAGCACCTCCTTCTGGACTCATGACATGCTTTAACAACCTCCCATGGATCTGTTAGCTCTAGTAGTTGTATTGAAAACTAATAGGTAAAAAATTTTGTTTAACAACAAATGTGGGACAACAATTGGTATCAGAGAGAAAGGTCATGGGTTTGAGTCCACTCAATTGGTTCCAAGTACCTTAGTTTGTGTTGAGGGGGATATTGTTGACTTGGTGGTCAACACCTCTTTTAGGAATCGTGACATGGTTTAACAACCTCCCGTGGATCTGTTAATTTTGGTGGTTGTATCATAAACTAATAGGTCTACCTTTTGATTTAATGGAAAACGTGGGACAACAAAAAATTGTAACAACCCCTCTGTTACTTCATATAAGTAAATGAGAAACAATAAGAGGTTTTTTTTTCTTTTTAACATTAATAAACATCATTAGAACAAGTGAAACATGATATAAACATACTTCAACAATACACATTCTATTTCATTCATCTCATTGCACAACTATATTTATATACAACTTCAATGTATTTAGGATATGCCAAATCACATAACACCACATACAATGTCTACCCAACCAACCTATCCTGCAAGGTTAGGACCTCCAAGACACATAATCAACGCTCAAGTCTAGGATTCATCTTATTGATTTTGACCATTTAAGGTCTCAAGTCTGGTGATTGTTTTGAGGAACAAGGAAGAATATAATACCCATATCCAACTTAAATCTAGAATCAGGATTAATTGTCAATAAAGTACTAAATCATAACACAATTTAAATAATTAAATTCCCAAAATACTAGTCAATTTTTTCTTCCTTTAAATGTTATAATCACCATCAGTAACCATATTCTAGATAATGTTCCATATTCTCATGAAATCCATCATATAATTACTAGTCACAATTAACATATATCTCTCTTTTCCCAAGGAATTACAAGCATCAATCATTAATTAAAATTGAAACAACCTTCCAATGCAAAAATCAAGTAAGAATACATTATGATTTAGCATAATCTATATATGTATAAATTGAAAGAGAAACGAAGAGAAGAGAGAAGCTATCTAACACTGAGAGGAGGCTATAAACCTTCTATTTACTTTCTGAACCAAAAATATACTGAGGTAAGTAAAATTTGTGTCTATGTGTTTGTCTGTTTCTGATAAAGAGAAACTAAATTTTGTTTTCGGATTCAATTTCTTTCCTGGGAGTCAAAAAACAAGGTATTCCCAGTGCCAAAGCAAGAGGTGTGCAGAAGGACCTCTTGAAGTACAAATCTCAATAGAAACAATGTCAGGTGAACACAGAGACCAAACAAGGTACATAGGGGGCCTTAACTTCTAAAGAATGAAGCTCAGGAGAGACAATGAAACTACACAGTGAAATCGT
This sequence comes from Picea mariana, assembly GCA_032191745.1. Classification (NCBI taxonomy): domain Eukaryota; kingdom Viridiplantae; phylum Streptophyta; class Pinopsida; order Pinales; family Pinaceae; genus Picea; species Picea mariana. The sequence goes on from JASDQU010103688.1 coordinate 397,822, forward strand.
AGTATGTGTGCAGGAGACCTCTTAAAGTCTAGAGGTCAGGCGGAAATCACACCGTGTGCACCAGATATTGAGTCATCTAAGTGATGAATCTCCATGAGGGATAATAAGGGTAATTCTCCAGGGGAGAATTCCTTTTTTTTAGGTTTGAGTGGACAAGATCTAATCGAGAGGATTCAAAATCCCATAACCAATAGATCAGATAGGAGTAGCACACTTGATAAACCATGACACCTTCGGGCTTCGTCACTTCAAAATATCTGAGTTATTTACTTTAAGAGATCCCTAAAACCCGAAGTTGTGAAGTGAAAATAAACCATAGATCAGTGAGTGATTACTAGCCATTAGATCCTCAAGAGTTCACAAATTCGGTGAGTTTGGTTCATAACTATAAAGAGTTAAGAAACCCTGAAGCTCTGAAGTCTCAGAGTGAATGAATTTCGTATATTTGACGATCGATTGGAGGAAGTTATATCTATGAGCTTTCATTCTTCAGAGGTTCGGTAATTCAGAAATTCAACATAATTAGAGTCATGAAGTTAAAGGTTAAGGAACTCCTGAAGTCCATAGTAAATCATGTCCATCAGTTTATGGAAGGATGTGGACTGTGGATCGCTGATTTGTTCGGGAATCAAATCTCCAGCTAACTTAAGGTGCAGGTACTAAGGATTTATATAACCCTGAAATTCTAAAGTCCCAGAGTGAAGGAAAACTAGATATCTACCATTAGATCTCCAAACCTTCATCCTTCATAGGTTCAGTAGTTCGACACTCTGGAGGAAATGAGTTGTTGTTTCAAAAAAGTGAGGAACTCTCAGAGTTCCAAATTCTAGAGCAAATGACGACCATTGATCTAAGGAGGAGTGTGAGTCATCATATCTCTGAGCCCTTCCATGGTCCTACGATTCGGGTGAAAAGTCTAAGGTTGTGTAAGTGGGGAAAAACCCTGAAGCCCAAAGTTCTGAAGTGGATATCCACCATACATTCTTGTGTGAGGAGGATCTCTGCCATCCATTCGATTAAGTTCTTAAAGTTACTGAAGGAAGGTGGAAGAGTAGGGTTAACCTACAAGTTTCGGTCAACTCATCTTATGACCGAATTTGACCGATAACACTCTGGGTGAACATAAGTGTTGAAGTTGAAAAAYCTCTGGAGCACTAGAGTCCYAGAGCTCTGAATAGCGCCATTTTGGCCATCACTAAGTTCTAGCCAATGGTCACATGTATGACTTTATCAAGGAAAAAGGATAATGCACTACAGGTTAAAAGTCAATTTCAAGAGACTTTAATAGGATTCCCTCGGTCCCAATAATTTTGAATTTAATTACAAATTAACAKAGACATTCATGCTACATATACTTCATATTTATCAACAAATTTGACAGAGAAAATCACGATATAAATTCGGATTTGATGAAATTCAACAAAGGTCCATACTAAAACGAAATTGAATTGACAAAAGCATTAACAGAAAAAAATGACACAAGTTTCATATCTAGAATGAAGTTCGACCTAGATCCCATCATATGAATTGATTTGGATTTAAATGAAATTAAACATAGAACTCATAATATAATTTCGAGACTAACACCTTGGTTTACTAGTGAACAATGCATTGTTAAATTTCTAAATAATCTCAACTAAAGACTCTGATCATTCAAATTTAAATATAGATAAAATACAAATTTTAGAGCATATACTAGTCATAATATAGATTCAAATTCCACAATGAGGGTCAAGTCACCCCAAATTTAGAGAGTAAAAAACGTTTAGAATTACAACGAAGATTTAAAATATAAGCACTGTAACTATTATCCGTTTGGTAGAATTATAAATTAAATATAACTCTTAACTAATACTCGTCGACGACATTTATAACAATTGACATTCAGGATTTCCAGTGTTTCTACAATGGCCTTATCAATCTAACATACAACTACACTAATGTTAAGAATAAAATTCAGAATATAAAAATACCATAACCAATGAATGTTGCGTAATGAATATGCCTTCAAGGTGTTGTGCTCCTTCCTTTCCTTCACTTTATAATCACAAAGAATTCATTGTTACCTCCCAGCCAATGCTAGGGGTACTCGTATTCCCCCTTAGCCCCCCGAGCCACAAAGGGGACAGACCCAAGAAACCAACAAAATAGCTCCAAGACATTCCCTCACAAGGAAGAGCTTCCACTCTTTTTACAAGCTTGGTATCCCAACTCTCACAAGTAAAATTTGGCGGCATAACAATGCTCAGAAAAACAGATCCTTTTCCCTTCTCAAGAATTTTTTTTTATAGAAATTTCTCCATTGACACATGTCCTCATGCACAAATAATTAACTTTTTAGTAAATTTTAATTTGGATTATTCACTCACACACTTGTCACATTCTCCCCAAGTTACACCAATATTTACCATTTTGTTTTATTTAAAAATATCAAAATCCCTCACATTCCTCAATGTGTTCCTATTTTCACTTCTAGGTGTCCCTTTGTTCCCCAGATTCTTATTTAAGGAGTGTCTCCTAATTGTATCTTAGTTAGAGTTTAATTAGGAGTCTTATTCTAGTTAGACTAGTGTAGTTTGAGTCTAGATTCTATTCTATGTACAATCAACCTCTCAAGTTATTATTTATTTCTATTTAAAATTTCCTTTTTATTAAATTCATGCACAAATGTGCATTTTATTCAATCTTTATATTTTTCCCACTTTTTTTCTAGAATTAGATTTATCCCAAATTTAATATTTTAATTAGCCCCCAAATTAAACTTAGACTTAGGCTTAGAATCTTGTTAGGATTTTCAACTAATCATCTATTGTTTAATTAATTAGTTAATCCAACAAGGTCTAAATATTTCAATGTTATTTTGGCCATCTAGATTTATTGAGTTAAGTTTATTATGCAACATGCCCTTCAAGGAACACCTTCATGCTACAAGGGTGCCACTTGCCTTAGAATTATCTTGAAAGTTGTCTGAACCTTGGAGTCAACACTCCACTTGGTCGAACTTGTGAGAGAATAAGGGCTTCTAAGGAATAAGGACTCTGCCTTATTGCACGCTCCTTAGAAATCTTTGTGAGAAACTATCTCAGTCCTTCCTCATGACATCGTGGACCCTTAAAAATAGGTAATCATAAACATATAGTTCAGAACATGGTGGGAGTGCTAACAGGATGTGACAGGGACGATGTCACACCTCTCCCTCAAATGTTTGGTTTCTTTGCATCTCCCCTCTACTCCTTATGTGAGTCGGATTAGCAAGCATCGTCAAGCCTACATCCACTGAAAAAAACACTGTCAATTATTCCATATCCATAAATCATACTATAATCAATCATATAGCATATTTGTGTGAAATGAAATACTCAATAGATATAATCCACTCCCTGACTCAATCTGGAGTCCAAGGGAATCCATCGATGCCCTCAACATCCTTAACCTGTCATGTGTCCTACACACTTAGGACGACTCGTAAAAAGAATCTGTCAATATATATACATCAATATAATCAAAAAGACATAACACCTCAACATAATCATATATAACCCATAATTTGAATGAAATCCCAGAGTACCATACCAGGATCACTTGCAAGAAACTGTCCTCAAAGAATAAGTCAATAATAGTGTTCTCAGTAGAGTGGGATGTTACAAAAATGAAAAATAAGTTCATGATGGACCTAGTAAGGAGGAGCATTCAGATAGTTCCAAAGAGTAGGGGAAAACTCCACCTCAAGGTTTAAAGAGGTCCTCTTGGAAAAGGAGGCAACCATATAGGTATAATTATATTCCATATAATTTTAAATGTATATTTTCTTTATTTAGTAACATCGATCATCCTAGAACAATCAAAGAGTCAATGGAGATGGAAGATAAAGATTACTAGAGATTTTCCATGGATGAACTTAGAAAGAATGATACATGGGAATTGGTCCTATTTCCTTATGGATGAAGACCCATTGTATGTAAATGGATTGTAATATCCCCACTATAATCCCCATTTTAATTAATGCATAATGTAGATATGGATTTGGCCATGTCCAGGCGATGTAATATGTGAATGTATTTTCTGTTTTTAAATAAATATAATGTGATACCAACTGATGGGGGATATGGATAGAGATTAGCGTTGAATTTTCCACAAGAGAAGAGAGTTTCAAAGAGGGGTTGAATGGGGAAATTAATTATGGGTATTAATTCAACCCATTTTCCTTAATTTTATTATCATTGGGGATAACTTATATTTTTATTTTTTAGTGTATGAGAGCCTAATCATTAAACTCATGTAAGAGGGTGGGTGTGAGAGTCACATCCCTTAGTTATTGGAAAACATGGGTGGGTTTTTGAGTGCAATCGGTTTGGGAAAGACTGTAAGTCAAGAAAGTAAGCCAAAATAGAGGAAATTTTTATGGGAAGTTATAGGAATTTTTTTTTACACATTCAATTTTACATGAGAATTAAGGAGGGAGAAGAGAAATATAACATTGGAGATTGAAAAAGACGTCTTGGCGAATTCTGGAGCATGCAAGAGTGTATTGGATTGCTTTGGAGATAAATATTGAAGAGACAGGTTGTTAGGATTTAAGAGTGAACTCTTGTGTGAGTTACACTATAACAACAAGTGTTTGTTGTTATTGTTGGTAGTTTTCCTGGTAGTGAGTTCCCTCGAGTTCCTAGTAGAGAGATTCCCAGTTACTTGTGCAAGAGAAACCCTAATAAACGAATGGGATTCCCGATGGAATGAGAGTAGTGAAGGGTTACATTACTTGGGTTGGGCAGGTTAAGAGGAAGAGAGCTAGAGGAAATTCAGGATAGTTGTAGGAGAATACCAGTGGGTTGTTGGATATTGAGCTATGAGTTGACTGTGAGAGACACCTTTTTCTTGTGGATTCCTAGTACCATCTCGGGGGTGAATTGTTGTTGATATTTGGCACAACAAGTCTACGATTGGGTGGAACGTCCTTCCCAAGAAGCTAGTTGCACAACTATTTTAAAAGGATAATTGTTTATCTTTTGTCCCATGTTAATTTATGAGTTTAATTGTTGTGCATTTTACTATGTGCATAAGAACAAATTATATGTTGTCATGGTGAAATTATTATCTTCATTTACGTTTTTAACTAGTATGGACAATTGCTTGAGCTTAAATTTCATGTTGTTTGTAATTCGATATTGATATGTATTTGTTAATCAATTTTAGTAGTAATGGTAATGAATACCAGCGCAATGCTTAGATCGTCATGTGTGCTAGGAATAATTGTCACACGCAGTAGGAATATCATTGCACATGCATTGAATAGTTGTCACACGCAGTGAAAATAGTGATGCATGTGCAGTTTGTCTCAATGAGGGCGTGACCCTCATGATCATTTTTTGATGTCGTAGATGCACTTATTTATATGGTATCAAACAATAGTTAAATTTGTGTATAATTTGTAGCTGATAAGCTATAGGAAATTTAGTTAGCGGAAAAATTTTGTATTTATGTGTATTTTCTACAAGTAATATTCTTCGGTTAAGCTAGGGGTGTTACAAAATTGTATCAAAGATTATTGGTTCAACACTGGACTTGTATGGGACATAGATCAACATGAATTTGGTAAATTTGTGTTTCATGATTAATCCGTAAGTGTGGACACAAACCGATCTCCCTAGATCCACCTGGATCTAGAACAAAATAGGACAGAATGATACTCTTTCCCTAGATTTAACCTATTGAATGAATTAAGAGACAAGGGTCATAGATGTACCTTATAAACTCTTCCTTGGGTCTCTGTTGTTCCAATCTTCGCTCCAACGCTCTTGTGCCATTCAGATCACAACAGTACAAACCAATCGAAGTGAAAGCAAATCAATATATTCAATAGCTAATCTATACATATGATCAAGGAGTTATGTAATAAAGTGACATCATCTTTATGGGAAAGGGACACATTACTATATTGAATTAATATAAAGTGAAACATACAACCTGAGCCTTGATGTTGTATATCTCCTTTCGATGGCTCCTAGCTCTGACACACACACTTGCTCATGCATGAAGAAAATCAACCACTTTTGATGACCTTGCTGGTGTCTCTAGCTGCTGTAGCATCAGTCCTTCATACAATCTCCCACTAATTCTCCAAACAATCTCTTGCTAGTTTGCTTCTAACCTTTTCCATGAGAATTATCCTCAATATATAGGAGAAGATAGATTAGTTACTTGGATAGGAAATGATCCCAAGATATCAGGAAAGCCAGTTCTTAGATAACCATTCGCAAGCCAACTCATCTTTCTAGAAGATTCCCTTCTAGAAGGTTCAAGATTTTATCTTTTTTCCTCCTTTAGAAGATGTTCTCACCCTGAGATTTAGGTACAGTGCGAACTGTTCTCACTCCAGCTTAATGCAGCCTGCGAGAATCAGGCATTCTCGCAGGCAAATATATAGGCAGCCTGCAAACCTCCCTTAAAAGTATGATTTCTGGAAGCAGACAAATGTAACTTTTCTCAGGAAAGCGTTCTTAGTGAAGAGCTTGATTTTCCATCATCATAACATCATCATAATGACCAAAATTGTGGATAACAGAATGCCCCCCAAAGTCTGAGATTGGAAAGAGTGACAGTCGATAGACTTTGTAAGCTGCATTTGTGTGTCAAGAACCAATAGCACATCTACTCGGAAACCTGCAAACATCCAAGCACCGGCAGAATATCATGTATATCAATTCTGAGGTAGGCTTTCCCATACTCAGATCATAGACTGATGATATCATAAACAAAGGTCATGGCCACCAATCATACACTGTGGATCCATGCTGTCAAAATATAGCATAGCCACCTGAATACACTGTGAATCCATGCGGCAAATTTTCAATCAAGACAACATAGCCATGAAACATACACAGTGGATCTATGTGTCACAAATTATACATACTCCATCGCAAACTGGATCACTAAAACAAAATCCAGGGTCTTCAATCTCGTCACCCAAAGTACGAATCAAACCATGTGATTACATGTGTTGAAGTCGAACATGGTAGAAACCACTTGATTACCGGTCATTGATGTAATTGTTAACAAGTGAGAGGGAAATCACCATTGATGTCAATGACTCCCAAGGTACTAAAGTACAATCCATCGACTGTGAATAAATGAGTTGATGTCGAACATCCGATGGAATCTATCGATCAGGGGTCAATGATGTAAACTCACTGTCGAAAGTGAGGAAACTTGCCATTGAGGCATGCAAGCTCCAAGGTACTGAATAATTTCTAAGTCTTGATTCCAGATAATGTGTTGAAGTCGATGGAACAAAACTCATCACAGGAGGGCCTTGATTTATCCCCCATCAATGACATGAAATAAGTAACAGATTTTGAAGGTGAAACAGAGCATGTAGCGATTGGACTTTGGACACAGGGAAGGCCGACATGGAGAGAATGGATAACTACAGATGGCTGACTCAATATAGGTGGACTTTTATTGAACACATGAATGACACGACCTATGATTTGGTAGCATTGACTCAAAGATGACACATGAAATGACCTTGTAGTAAATCGAATGAGAAACAAATGGATTTCCCAAACCGGCTTCAAATGATGAATATGGGGTGTCATGTTCAAGAGTGACACTTACTGCCAATCAATTCAACGATGAAACATATCCCTTTCCCAAATTTTCCCCCACCATTTCTGGCAAGTACCTCTTTATTTTTACGCAAGCTTGAAGAGGATCACATATGCTTGTT
>JASDQU010103688.1:417501-438425 GCA_032191745.1 Picea mariana
CACACTAGATATTGATGTGCGGCATAAGATTTGTGTGAACTGGATATTTGTGCACGGTATAAAAATTTGTGCGCACTGGATATTGGTGCACGATATAAAAAATTGCACGCAATGGATATTGATGCATGGTATAAAAATTTGTGTGCACTGATTATTGCTATGTGGTATAAAATTTACGCACACTAAATATTCATGCGCATCATAAAAATTATTTGCACTAGATATTGATGCATGACATAAAAAAAATTGTGCGCATTGGATATTGGTGCACGACATAAAAGTTGCACATGCATTGGATATTGGTGCATGATATTTGTGCACATTGGATATTGGTGCACGATATTTGTGCGCATTGGATATTGGTGCATGACATAAAAGTTGTGCATTGGATATTGGTGTGCATCATAATATTTGCATGCAGTGGATATTGGTGCGAGGTATAAAAATTTGTGCGAAATGAATATTAGTGATCAATATAAAATTTTCTGGCACTGAATATTAGTGCGCAACATAAAATTTGTGCGCACTGGATATTGGTGTGTCGTATAAAATGTTTTGCACACTAGATATTGGTGCATGAAATAATATTCACACGCACTAGATATTGGTGCGTGGTATAAAAATTTACGGTCCCTAAATATTGGTCTGCAATACATAGAGTCACATGTAATGGATATTGGTGTGTGGAATAAAAGTTGTGCGAACCAAATATTGGTGTGTGGGATGTGTGCTAAATCTTGGTGTCACGCATTGTGGATATGGTGTGTGTTGAATATTGGTGCATAATACATAATTGATGTGTGTGGGGGCTTTAAAAAGGAATAAGAAAAGGACACCACATAATAAAAATTGTCCTATAGTCTCAAAAAAATAAGTCTGGAGCTAAAAACATATTTTGGCAATAACTAGAGAAAATTAATTCAAATTGAGATGAAATTTATGTGTTTTCTCCACAGTGTCGAGGGATACAGAAGTGCCAAAGAGGGCCATTGGCCAATTATGCTCTTATTTTCCAGAAAATGCAAATTACATGTTTTTAACGATCAAGGTCAAACTGAGTGGTAGGAGCACACTTAATATTGAAACTTGTACATAGTGTCAAAAAAGTAGACATGAAAGTACTTTGTGAAGGGATTGTTCAGATTCCAATGATTTGGAGTGGAGGTGCGAAAATAGGGAAAAATCCACTATTCTGGGCCACCTTCTACGGATTTTTGGGATTTTTAGAGGAGGAAAAGCGTACCTAGATGGAAAATATGGAAAAAATGATTTACTCAACATTTTTTATACTCATCAATCCAAATAACTTTGGTTAGCGAAGTTTTTCCAAAAGTACACAGTTTGGGAGATAACTAGTTTGGCTAAAAATTCCAACTCTAGAAAAAGGGATGAAAAAGGACAAAGTTGTCATTTCCAAATTGCTATACTTTTTTACTGGAGCATCGGATTGAAAATGTGAGATTTGTTATGAAATCTATGCCATTACTTTTATTTATGTCTCATACCAAATTTTCCCTAATTACTGATGGATTTACTCCTACAAGTAACAAAATTTGGTGTCTCGCATTAATTGCACCAAAATGAAAAGTGTGCAAAAGGGGTGAATTAGAAATATTCAAATGACTATAACTTTCTTCTCATAGCTCATAATTAATAAAGGAAGTAGTATTTGAAAATATATTGGATATGGAGATCCATGCATCAACCAAGTAAATCCATCTGGACAGTATAAGTTACAGTCAACACAAAATAAGATGACTGGTGGTTGGGGAGCATAGTAGTTTGAAATAGTTTTTTGAACTCAAGTTGGGGAGCATGACAATGGTTGAGTATGAGAAAATATTATTTGAATTGTTGAGGTATGTGGAATTCATAAAGGATGAGAAGGTCAAAATACAAATGTTTCTAAGTGGGTTACCCTCCTTTTACAGTGACAAGATACAATATGATAACCCCAAGAATTTGGAGAAGACCATAACAAAAACACATCTCTATGAGTAGAGAAGAGGGAGTTAAGTCTTCCAAAAATATTGGAATGACAAGAAGAAAAAAAAATGGATCAAATATATAAAGGTTTTGATCCATGCTTTTTCAAGAACCACTCCCAAGAAAATCAAAAAGGACAATCAACCCAAAATGAGCTCAAGACATTAGATTTATTTGGGAAAAGGCCAAGGAAGCAACTTGTACAATGTTGGTGATGTGAGGGAAATCACTTATATATATATATATATATCCCTCACAAATGTGAATGAATGAGGATTGTCCTAAACATTCTGAAGGATAAAACAATTGAAGAGATGGGAGGAAACATGCCAAGGATTTATGTAGCCTTGAACAACAAGCAAGAATAGTATCAATCCCCTATGAGTAAAGTGAAAGGTAAAATGGATAACCAACCCATAGAAATTTTAATTGATTATGGAGCTAGCCATAGTTATATCAAATCTAACATTGTTTAAATATTTCACTTGCAAAGGAGTAAGCATGAGAAATGTTGGTTAGTTCAGTTAGCCATAAGGGATAAGAGAAAGATCCATGAGTTGGTTAAATATTGTCCAATAGACATGAATGGGCTCAAGACAAATGTAGATGTGAACATTGTATCATTGGGTTAATATGGTTTTCTAATTGACATGGATTGGTTGGAAAAAACCTATGATGTCCTAGATTGTTAAAACAAGACAATAACTTGTCTTGATGAGGGAGGGAAGCAAGTAAAGATTCAAGGCATTCTGGGAGTTGTATTTGTTAGAGAAATTTTCTCCATGTAGCTAAAAAGGATTTTTATAAAGGGATGTCAAATATTTGCAGCCCATATGGAAGAGTAAACCATAGATAAAGTCGCAAGTATTGAAAACCATCCAGTCTTAAAGGATTTTGAAGATGTTTTTGGGGAAATCTTAGGATTTCCACCAAAGAGGGGAATTGACTTTTCTATTGAATTGGTGCCAATATTTTCCCCAATTCCCAAGACACCTTACATAATGGGCACACAAAAATTGAAAGAGTTGCAAATGCAGCTTGGAGAAATTTTGAAGAAGGGGTATATATTCCCAAGTGTGTCACCTTGGGGAGCCCCGATTCTTTTTGTAAAGAGTAAAGACGAAACCTTAAGTTTGTTTATTGACTTTAGATAGTTGAATAAGGTCACAATAAAGAAAAAATATCCTTTTACAAGGATTTATGATCTTTTTAATCAACTAAAGAGTGCAAGAATATTTTTCAATATTGACTTGATATCCGGTTATCATCAAGTGAGAATAAAGGAAGAGTATATCAACAAGACATCGTTCAGAACAAGATATGAGCATTATGAATTTACAGTAGTTATTTTTGGGATATCAAATTCCCCTTCTATTTTCATGTGCCTGATGAATGGAGTGGCTAGGAGTACTTTGACAAGTTTGTGATTATTTTCTTAGATTATATACTCATCTATTCAAGGACATAAGAAGAGAATGAGAAGCACTTAAGAATGGTGATGCAAGTTTTGAGAGAGCACAAGTTGTATGAAAAACTGAGTAAGTGCATCTTTATCAAAAGAAGATTCACTACTTAGGGCATATCGTATCAACAAATGGGATAATAGTTAATCCTGAGAAGATAGAGGCCATTAGAGGATGACCATATGTGACAAATTTCAGATAATTTATGGGTCTTCTTGGTTATTACCGAATATTCTTAAAAGGGATTTCAAATATTGCAATCCCAATCACTTCTTTGCAAAATAAGGGAGTGCAATTTGAATGGACTTCCCAGTGTAAAGAAAGATTTCAACAAATGAAAGACATATTGACAAGTGCACCCATATTGAATATTATAGATCCAAATAAAGATTTTGTAGTGTGCACATATTCATGTAAGGATAGGCTCAAGGGATTCCTCATTCAACAAGATTTTGTGGTGTGCTATGAGTCTAGAAAACTACAAGAGAATGAACGGAATTATGCTACACATGACTTGGAATTAGAAGTCATTGTTCATGCATTAAAAATGTGGAGAAATTACCTTATGGGAAGAATATTTGAGTTAAGAACATACCACTATGGTCTAAAAGATTTGTTTGGACAACCAACATTAAATGCCAGAAAAACTAGATGGTTAGAATTGTTGAGTGAATATGAATTTGAAATTAAGCATATACAAGAAAACGAAAATTGTGTGGCTGATGAACTCAATAGTATACCTCGTGAAAATCACATTTAATCCATCAGTATGTTCAACACAGATTTAAAAGACAAAATTTAGAGACTGCAAATTCAAATCAACAATTTCTAAAAATAAAATATACATTACAACAAAGAATTTTAAAACAGGAAAAAAATTATTATGAGATGAAAGAGGATGTAATCCTCTTGTACAAAGGAAAATATATATGTGCCAAATTCAAGAGAGATAAAAAATATATTTCTAAGGGAAATGCACAATGTGCCATATGTTCGGCACCCAAGATATCATAAGACAATTGTAGTTGTAAGAAGCCAATACTTTTGGGTAGGAATGAAGAAAGAAGTGGCTAATTACATAGCCAACTGTATATAATGCCAAAAGGTGAAGACAAAGAATAGACATCCAACATGGTTTCTACAACGATTTCCCATTCCTGAGTGGAAATATGAAGTGGTTACAATTGATTTCATTACAAAGCTTCCCAGAACAGTGAAGAAACGTGATTCCATCATGGTGGTGGTAGATAAATTAACCAAGGAAGCACATTTGTTTCTTGTGAAGACAACAGACAAGGAAACAAACGTTGTAATGATGTACATGAAGGAAGTTTCCATGTTACATAGAGTGCCTAAAACAATTGTTTTAGAGAGAGATCCAATGTTTTCATCTAATATTTGGAAATGTTTTTTCAAATTGGGACAAACTTAAATCTCAGTACAACTGTTGTGAGAAATCTTACCCTGCAGATAGGTTAAGCTCCCCTTAGCCAATTTTTCATCAACTAAAACAGAATAGAGAAAGTGGACACTAACATCCCTTGATCATGTCTATTCACACATAAAAATGATAAGAGGGAAAAGGAAATAAGAGTGAACCTTCTTAGAAGGTTGTCCTTGTTGCTCCTTGTTGCTCCAGTGTTGGATCTAGTCCTACCTCGAACATGATCTCGTTGCACTTAGATAGAAAAAGTTTCCTCTTCTACTGCTTGCACAGAGTTAGATGAAAGAAAATCTAACTAAATGAAACAAGCATAAACATTCATGCGTAAATTAAATGTGACATAAGTATGGGAATAGGCCAATATTATATTCATGAGAAACAATGGATAACACTTACAATCATGTGATGTTGAGAAAGCTTCCTCCAATGCTCCTCTTATCCAGCCCCTTTTGTGCACTTCCATAATCTTGTTGAACTATCTTTGAATGCCATAACAATAAGGTTTTATACTCTTCATAAATATCTCCTTTACCTTGGAATTCACTCATTATATAGGATTTAGAGGCTTAACCACCATGGATAAGATCACTCACTAGATCAACTAAATTGGGATCTCCAAGAATTTTAGGGAGAACATATCCCTCAAGGATTTTAGGGAGAAGATATCTCTCAAGGATTTTAAGGAGGAAATATCTCTCAAGATCCATCAAATTAGGATTTTGGTTTTATAAAATCTCTCAACCATCCATGAGACTCTTAACTTCTCCTTGAGATTAGGAAACTAAATGTGAGGTTGATTCACACACTAAATTAATTTCCTTTTTCCAATAAAAATAAATAATATATGTGCACATAGTATTTTTATCTTCATATGATAAATTTATCCTCCAACATGTTTAGGAATTATGACAAACACTCTCTCACTAAAGTGTAACAAATACACACTTAGTAGTGTGGGAATTTGGTGTATAACAGATGCCCCCGAAACTTTGAGGTTAGAGAAATTGATGGCCGAAACACTTTAAAAAAGGATGTGTGCTAAGGGGTGTTTGAATAGGAGAGACATATGGAAGCTTGCATCACATCAGCTTGGTTGTAAGTGTCCATTATTTCTCATGAATATAAGTTTGGTCTATTCCCAAAATTTTGTCTCATTTAGTTTACATATGAATTTTATGCTTGTTTCATTTAGTTAGATTTTCTTTCATCTAAATTTGTGCAAGTATTAGAAGAGGAATATTGTTTTGTCTAAGTGCGGGGAGATCATGATCGAGCTATGACTAAATCCAAGGTTGGAGAAACAAGGAACAATAAGGACAACCCCATTTTTTGGGCAGAGAGGTTTCTACAATCCATAGTCAGATGGGAAAACAAAGAGGAATGACATAATAATTGAAGACATGCTCAAAATGTATTTGATGGACCAACCATAAAAGTGGTAATATTATATTCACTTAGTAGAGTTTTCTTACAATAATGGGTATCAAACCTCATTAAAAATGATCTCATTTGAAGCATTGTATGACTAGAAGAGTAATACATTGGTGAGTTGGGATAGCCAAGTAGATGTAGTTGTCATTGGGCCATATTTGTTGAGAGAAATATAAGAGAAGATGACAAAGATCAAGAAAAAATTAACTGTTGCCTACAACTGGAAGAAAGGTTATGAAGACAATAGCCTAGTTTTTAGAGATTTTAAAGTGGGTGAACATGTTTTTCTAAAATTGAAAGAGAAAATAAGTTCACTAAGATTGGGTTGTTTCCCAAAGTTGGTAGAAATATATTGTAGGCCTTTTGAAATATTAGAGAAGATAGGCCTAGTTGCATAAATGATAACATTTCCTGCATCCATGATGTTATAGAAAGATTTTCCTCACCCCATGCCAACTTGATCACAAGGCCTTTTCCATTTCCCTATGCAGACTTGAAGTCCCCTTTTGCAATTCAGAGCTAAAAAACATATTTTTCCACATATACACACCCTAATAGCTATACAACATGAATGTCCACAGGTTGCACCATTACAACCCGCGTACATCGGTTTTTTTTTCTCAAAATTAAAAAAAGGGTGTCGGGTTTCCATGTCACAGCATGAGATCCATGATCCTTGACCTTCCATATACTAGAAACATTCTGAATCGACCCTTCAGTTCCATTTGAAGGCTATAAATGGGCCATATCCAAGCTGTGGAAAAGAGGAGAATAATTCATCTTCGAGAGAAAAGTTACTCTGGAGAAATTATTCACTTCATATTGAGTCTGCATCCCTTTGTCCTTTTAAGTCTGAACACATTGTTCAGCCCCCAAGCTCTTCCCTATTTAATGGAGAACCTCATTGTCTCTATTATATGAGCTTTCCTTTGGTGGAGGATTGAAGTGGTGGAGGCCCAGCTGGAAGGGACTTAGTTTTTTGGTTCTAAATCTTCCGACACAGAAGTTTGTCATTCATACACTTATGTTGATTACATTTTAATAGAAATACTCTTTTCTTGTCCAATTAATGTCTTGCAAATATTTGAATTTTTATTCGATGGGAATATTTGTTATGAATATTGATGGATTATGTTATTATATCTGCTAACTTTATATATTATCATTATATGCTTGTGTATCTTGGTTGTTGATGACAAGGTGCATATGTATAGTTTTGAGTCAAGCACTTAATGATGGACTTCATCGAACGTCTAGACGAGGTAGGATATTTATCTTGTCTTCATAGCGTGTTTTTTTATATAACATACTTGAGATTATAGTTGATTTATGTAGTCATTTACGTCTATTGTGGTTTACCCCATTCCATAGATTTATTTCCCTTGTAATAGAATTGGCGACCATATTGGGGATTGAATCTTCTTTTGGGGTTTGGAGTGTTTTTCTCCTTTGATTGCTCTCAATTATCTTGAGTTTTTTGTCGTCTGACTGCTTGAGAACCTTTTTTCACTTGGAGTCTGATTTTCTTGGCCTTCTCCTTAACCTAGTAGTGTTTCAATAACATATACGTGGGTTTTCCCTTGACAGACACATACATACGCGATTTGTCATTCTGTAAGGGGCATATATACATGGTTTTCTCCTAAACAGTTGTGTACATAAACCTTGTTTGCTTGATTTCTGAGTTTGGTGTTTGATCAGTAAGTTTTGATGGTTGTGGAGTCTTCTTGGGTCTCTGTTATGACTATTAAATTCTTGCGGCCTTTCTTTATCATCATTTTTGTTTTATTTGTTGTCCTTTCACTTTGGTCTAGTTGTTTGCTTCTTGATATCCTGCTTGGTTTGTCTCTTTTTGCTTACAATAGGGTTTATATATCAATTTGTGGTTCAATACTTGCATTTTTATTTCATTCATATTGAAAAATACAAAAAATATACATTTTTCATCATGGCATTTTGATCTTTTGGATTTTTATCATTGATCTTGATACATGTATGGAAAGATTGCATCTTATTTGAAATTGCAGAATTGAATTGAAAATTCAATTTTGAAAAGCTTATCATTTATTGAGAATTGAAGTTAGGACTTTGCTTTATATTCATCTTCATTTCTTTTACTTGTTGAGTCATAACATCATCAGTTTCACGACCACATCTTTTGATTAAACAAAGCCACCAAAAGTAACATTGATAAATTTAAAATTGATTAGAAATGATTTTATTTTTCAGGGTGCACAAACTAGCTTAATATTTAGAGCCTTGGAATAATATTTTGTGAGTAAACTTCTCCAAGGCTATTAAACTCAAAATATGTGTCTGACTAAGAGAGTGGTGAAATACATTGTATAATTGGTGACATCAGGAGGCTTCGCTCACACCGTAGTTAATTACGAGGTCACGCAAAGTCGGTTGAGGAGATATCCCTCCAATACCTTCTTAGCATCAGAGATATTTTTGGGGATCTATTCATATATGGGGGTCTCGCTAGTACCTTTACCTCTGTGAGAGGTGGTTATTTAGATATTTCAGGCTTTGTTACCCTTCCCATATGGTAGACCTAATTTATGATTGTTTGCATGTGCATTGGTTATATCGTGGTGGCTTAGTTGCTTGACATAGGTAGCCACATAGGTTACTTGCATGGGTTATTCTATAGGTACCCTGAGTCAGATAAGGGTTGGACATCACACAACCTTTATGGAGGATTACCTAGCTGGGAGGATTTGACTGACTATGTTGTTAATCCCATGAGGGCCCTTATAACTGATTTTGATACCTCCAATATTTTAAAGGGAGTCTCAGGCCCCTCTTGGGTGAGGCATACCTACTTTATTGAGGGAGGCCCCTTTTCAGCCACTATATCTTATTTGTGTGCATTGGTACTTTTTTATTTACTTTGGTATACTCTTTGATTATTAGTTGGCATTGGGATTTTGTATTGCCTCGTGAGTTTTCATTGTTATGGTTAGTGGAGCCTTGTGACTCTCTCAGTTAGCATTACCCAACCCATCATCTTTTTTCATTCCATGGGCACGAATCCTTTTGTATTTCCGAGTGGTACGTCAAATCATGATACTCAGTCAATATCTTGGGCCTCTAATATGTTTTCTCATGGTATGCCAGACACGTCTTCGCACTTTCCATCCTCTGTCTTATCTCTTTATGTGAATCCTAGTTTTGGTTATGGGGGCATGATGCCTCCTTATTCTCCCTTTTTGTTTAGTGGGAGTCATATCCCTCAACCAACTCTTACAGTAGGAGGTTGGAATATTCCTTCGTATAGATCCAATCCTAGCTTCAATTTTCTAGGAGCAAGTGATCAAATGGGCGGTCATTCTACTTATAACATCTCATCCACCTATCCGTATTCCTCTATGTTGGTTCCTACGAACACCTTTCCCATGGAAGATCTCCATATTTCCTCTGGTGTTTCATCTGGGGGTAGTTAGTTTTATAGTATGGGAAACCCCCTTCATGGAGTTCCTTCATCTAGGGGAAACATATATCCTCACCTGAGTAACCCTTGTCATGTTTCTTTCTCTTTGCAAGTAGATTCCTCGGTGGCAATGCCCCTACAACCCTTTATGAATCAGTTTGGAGGAGGATACTTTCCTGCCAGACAGGCCCATGGTGTATACTAGAACCCTTTCTAACCTGTAATTTATCAAAACCAGTCTTTTTAAGAACCTTGGTCTAAAATGACACAACCAACTAGCACCACCAGTCCAGTCACTGCAAGTCATACTATCATTATATCACCAACCTCTGCTAGTCATGTTGGATATTGGTCAACAACCTCTGCAAGTCATGTTGAAGACATGCAACCAACCATTACAAGTCAAGTTGGGGGAATAACTCTAATCATTGTTGGTCACACTACAAAAACATCACCAACCTCTGCCATTCATGTTGGAGATTCATCACCAACCTATGCTAGTCATGTTGGGGATTCATCTCCGACCGCTACAAGTCATGTTGGAGAATTCCCCTTGAATTGGAAATATTTGGGTTTTCCCAAGATTGTGCCAGCTATCTGGGAGTTGCTAACTTTCGACAGAATTCATACATGGGAGCCTTGGCCTCCCCCATTATATGTTCCTTATAAAAACATCCACCGAGTCTTGGTTAAGCTCTTTTCTGAGTCTATTAAAAAGTGAAAATATTGTCGAGTGAACAATTGTAAATTGGATTTGAAAGAACATCTATTTGGTGTAAGTTTAACCCTTTTTTAGACCAAGTAGACTAATTTCGAAAATGGAACACTCTAGTCACTACTAGCTAGAAGAGTTCTCTTGGGTATTGTTTTGTACTTTTTCGGGCCTAGGGGACTAAATTTATGAAAAAGGACATTCTTTGGAGTTAAGTTGTAATTGCATCTCATTCTATTGCTTGCAGTATTGAGCCTATTGTCAGTTCTTGCTTTCACATTATAAGCCTATTATCTAAACAGTTTGCATCATCATCCAAGGAGATCCTTGTTTATATCCTTTGCATCTTGACACCTTGTACCCTATGAGGAAACATTCCCCTGAGTGTCCATATCCTTCATGCACCTCCTTGCATTTAGCATAGGAATGTTCCACTGTTGAAACTAGTTTCTTACTCGCGACAATCGTTTCCTTCTCTATATCATAGCATTCATTTGTCTATGAAAAAACAAAAAAAGATGGGAGGGAAAAGAATATTATCTCATGTTGGTAGTAGTCATGTCACCTTTGAACATATCAAAAAATTTTGAGTCCACTTGTCATCCAAAGTTTGGGTTTAGCATGAACTTAGGAATCTAAGCTCGTTACTTAGAGTCTACTCCTCTGAATGGTTAATATTATAGTCCCTATGGAGAGTTTGATTGGTGCCTCTTGCATCACAAAGTTTCATCATTGAGTCTATGTTGCTAGAGTCTTCCATATGTCTCATGCTCTTGTCAAAGGATGTCTATCAGCCCATGTCTTCCATTTCTCAGAACTCTTGACTTTTCATGTTAGCCATACTCTCAGTGTGTCTCAGATTTACATGAATTTGTAGTCCTATCATGCACCCTGGCCCTAATTTCGTTATGGGTAGGTAACCTTGAACCCAACAGTCAACATTTCCTCATTGGTCACTGACTGGGGGACTTCCCTTACGTTCGAAAACAATAAATATATTCACACATTGGGATTCATGCAATGTCTTGGAAGTCATTATCCTTATTGGTGGTTTCCTCTCCTTTTTCAGTAGTTTTCATTATTGACTTCTATTCAAAGGGTCTTTTTTGTGCACTACTTACATCTAGTGCATGTGAAAGACACACAGGTTCATTGGTTCATGAACATGTCCTTCGTTTGAGTTCCTCCAAATCATCAAGCTACTAGTTTATACCTCATGATAATTGATGAGAGAATCCTTAATGCTATCCTTTCAGCAGGTCTCCTTCCATTGACTTCATATCATCTATTATGGAAACGAGACATAGATTCCTATGAGTACATTAGTGGTAAGTTATATCGCCATCAAAAGTTGGGAATACATCAATGTTTCATGACCGATGGATTCTTTAAGTGTTTGACCTCAACTCCTTTATTCACATGATGTAGACTTGCACCTTTGGTGGATCATGTAGAATACTTGAAGACATCAGTTCATAGTCGCAGCTTTCATGAGCTATTGCTATCATTCATTGGACCGGTACCTATATAACTTCAATGATCATAGGAGAACATATTGTACTTCATTGTATATAGATATCTTTAGAATGATTTTAAGACTGGTTTTCACTGGGCCTTGTTGATGAATATGATATCCTATGGCATGTATCTACCATTGTATTGACTATTCATGGCCATGAACAATTGTTTGGTATATTTCCACATGGATCTACAGTGTAATTCAAATTGGTAACCACTTGTACAAATTCATTATGGATTGTAACATTCTTATGAGAAACTAGTTCATCCAACTAGGTCTCCATTACTCCACTTCTGGGAATTATAATGTATTTCTACCATCGTAGATACTCCTTTGACCTCACACATTAGGGGGCATCTGTTATAGAAATATTTTCCTCACCCCATGCAAACTTTCATAGAAGGACTTTTCCATTTCCCTATGCAGACTTCAAGTCCCTTTTTGCAATTCCCAAAGCTAAAAAACATATTTTTCCACATATACGTGCCCTAACATATATACAACATGTGTATACACATGTTGCACCATTACAACCCACGTACATCAAGTTTTGTGCCCAAAATTAAAAAATGGTGTCAAGTTTCCATGTCACGTCACGAGATCCATGATCCTTGACCTTCCATATACTGCAAATGTTTCGACTTGGACCTTCAGTTCCATTTGAAGGCTATAAATGGGCCATGTCCAAGATGTGGAAAAGAGGAGAAGAATTCAACTTTGAAAGAAAAGTTAATTTGGAGAACTTGTTCACTTCATATTGATTCTGCATCCCTTTGTCCTTTTAAGTCTGAACACATTGTTCATTCCCCAAGCTCTTCCCTATTTAATGGAGAACCTCATTGTCTCTCGTATATCATATTTCCTTTGGTGGAGGATTGAAGTGGTGGAGGCCCAGCTGGAAGGGACTTAGTTTCTCGGTTCTGAACGTGCCAACACAGAAGTTTGTCATTCATACACTTCTATTGATTACATTTTAATAGAAATATTATTTTCTCGTCCAATTAATGTCTCGCAAATAATTGAATTGTTATTCCATGGGCATATTTGTTATGAATATTGATGGATTATGCTATTATATGTGGTAACTTTATATATTATCACCATATTCTTGCATATCTTGGTTGTTGAGGACAAGTTGCAAATGTATAGCTTTGAGTCAAGTGCTCAATGGTGGACTTCATCGAACCTATGGATGAGGTAGGATCTTTATCTTGTGTTGTTAACATGTTTGTTTATATAGAATACTTCATATTAGCGTTGATTTCTGCAGTCATTTCCGTTTATTGTGGTTTACCCCATGCCATAGAGTGATTTCCCTCATAACACATGAGAGTGCATAATTTTTTTCATGTGTCATTACTAAATAAATATGTTTCTAACTCTAACCACATAATTGGTTGGATTATGATCCAAGTGTGTTATAACCCTAAATTTCTCCATACATGCATACCTGGCACTTGGCCCTCTTACTTTCTATTTTTTCCAAAGCCATCACTGAGTTTCTCTTCTTAAAAACTCATTTTTTGAAGATGTACATGCCCTGCACCAATTCTTCCCGCATACATATGCTTGTTGTACCACCACAACTCACGTACATACACTAGTCACACCATTACAACCTGCGTATACTTGAAAAAGTTGCAAAAAATAAAAAGTTGCAAGGAATTCGTTGAGATTACAGGCTATTGGGCAGTTTCCCAACTAATTCACTACCTATATCTCGTCACCCAACCGAATAACCATCCTTTTCCCATAGAAAAGGAGGTATTGGGGTCTCATTTCAAATATAAGCATAAGAACAGTGAAACTCTGCCTGTTTCGCATCCCCTCTTTGCCCCAAGCATTTGCAGCCTTGTTGTGAGAATTCCCTCAGAATTCCTCATTCTTCCCTTTTCCTCCATCATAACCCAATCCATTGTCCAAAAAGAAGGTTGAGAGGGGAAAGATACACGGAGGTGTACTTGGAGCTTGGTGAAGAGGAACCCAGACCAAGTTTGAGGAGCAGTAGTCGACTTTGGTTGTAAATAATCATTGTATTATCAATGAAAGAAGTACTTTTCCTGTCCCAATAACATGATGTGTCGAATGATTTAATTTTGTTTTATGTTTTTATTCTAACATCTGACCCTTATTTATGTATGAAATGTATGTTTTTAGTTCTCTATTTATATGTTTTTGAATGCAGGACAACCTTTGGGAGGAGTTTTGCAGTCAGTAGAGCTATCAAGCGCGAGAGGATCTACGTTGGATGTGAAGTAAACGTACAGTTATTGGATCCTTCTTATTTTACTTTTCTTGCATGAGTCTGTGGTATGTTTGGGGTAGTTAGAGAAGTAGGAGAATTTCAAACATTTATTGATCTGCCTACATTGTAAACCTTGGTGTAGCCATCGGAGGGTTTTTCCTGCTAGTAGAACTGGCGACCATACTAGGGAAGCCTCTAGGGTTTTAGGATTTTTTTTTGGTGTTTAATTGATTTTATACCTTTTTTTCAGTTTCTTTGTGAGTCTSTTGATTCTTTCAAGGGGTACAATCACCTGTTGGTTCCATACCAGTTCTCCCTTCCTTGTCATTATGTCTGTTTGTTTTCTTTTTTCATGAAATACAGATGTGTACGTGACCTGTTGTGGGTCAGCACACGTACATACATGCCTTGCTTTATAGACATCCCGCGTATATACACAAGCTTCTTAAGCATTAGTAGTGTACCTGTTTCAAGAATTTTTATTTTAAGAAAAGGCAGTCAACCTCTTCCCTGATTGAAGTTTTACTTCTCAGGGTTTCTTGATTAAGTGCAATGTCTCTGGTTTTTACAGTCGAAGCCTGGGGTGGATGTCAATTTTCTTATCTTTTTAAAGATTTATTGTGTTTACTTTGAAACGGTTTTAGGCAAGTCTATGAATCTTTGATCAACATGTTTTGTGTCTTTAGTGACTCCCTGCAATCCGTAGTGGAACAAAGGTCAGTTTTAGTCTTGTCTTGTTTTTCACTTTTTCCCCTTCCGCTTGCATTAAAGAAAAAGAAAAAGAATTATTTCAAGTTTCTTGTTTAAAACATTTTAAAAAAAATAGAAAAAGATTTCATTTCTTAGTTTTCTAAAGTAGTTAGGGTTTAGTTATTTTACTTGAAAAGAAAAAGGAGTTCAATTTTTTAAGTTCTTTTATTGATTTCTTAGAACTTAAGTAGCTCGTAGTCGAGTGAAATTCCATTTTAGGTTTTCTTTTAAAAGATATTGAAAAATTCAGTTCTGAAAAGTTGGTTAAAGAGTTAGTTGCAAATCTTTATTGTTAACTAGAAGTAATTTGTCTTTCAATTTCGTTTATTTCTCCTTCTTCGTCTCCCATACACATCACTAGTTTCATTGCCATTTCCTTGAGTTAAAACAAGCCATGTAAAATGAATTCTAATTAAAATCAATTAGACGTTATGTTTGTAGGGTCATTCAACTAGTTTAGGCTAGAGCCTTGAATTAGGTTGGAGAGGAAAGTCTTCAAGGCTTATAAACAAACATTGGAGTCAGAGCTAGGGAGTGTAAAAGTCCAGTAAACATGAAATTTATCTGGGATCCCCCTCTAACACAGGGGTTAAACACGAGGTCGCGTAAGGAAAGGTAGAAGAGATAACCCCTCTAAACTCAGACCAAACATAGTGGGGAACACATATTGAGGACTTGTCCTGGGATACTATCGGTTTCATTTTCCTTTGGAGCTTCATGGACCTCGAATATGTTCGAGATCCTCAATTGTCTTCCAGACCACTTGTTTTCGATACCCTCTATAGGTTTCAGGCTTGTTACCCTACTCATTGTAGTCCACCCGACTATCAATTGTACCCGCCTGGTGACTGTTCGCGAGCTAGAAACTTAGTTGCATTTATTATAGGAACTTACATAGGTGACTGCGGGGGTATACCGCGGTACATAGGGAAGACATTGGGCCATGATTTGTAGAGTATACCTGGAGGGTGATTCTATGTTTGAGTTTCACTTGCACCAGTAAGTTTCTTTAATGTTGGCTGGCGTAACTGTTCTTCCAACTAAATAATGGTTTTCTTTATTTATCTTTTAGGAACTTTTATGGTGTGTGCTTGTTTCAAAATGTTATTAAAAGCCTTACTGTGTCATTGATATTTTCACAAAGTGGAAGATCAGGAGCTCCATTAGTAGTGAAGGCTTCAAGTTCTGTCATCGGTTGCATTAGAGCCACCACCGCCACTGTTACGGTGAAGACTTGACCAACAAGGGTTATACGAAGTGACTAGGCCACAGGAAACTGTGCTCGAGCCATCTCCTAGAGGAGAGAACTCAAATTTGGAGGAAATCACCATTACTAACCTTGGAAAAGAAGCTGTCAGGTCGTCTAACCCTCCGATCATTGACTTGTCAGTGCAAATATTGGTACATTTTGTCCCTCCAAGGGTAACACCTCACGAGCGTCAAATAGACTTTCAAGCAACTATGGAAGCAAATGTTTCTACTTCGTCAAGGAGTCCTCATACTCCCTCAATGGCTTCCACCACAACGGGTGTTCCAAATCCTAACTCACCTTCACCGGTCCAAACCAAAATGGTCTCGACCACCTCTACTTTGGGTACTAGTCTAATACCGTCAGTTGTGATGACCACTGCTCCATTTACACAAAGTGCGATGGGCCCCCCATTTTCATACGAAATGTACAACTTTGATACGAACTTCATCCTTACCTACTCCACCCTATAGAAAATGGGTCTGGGGGCAGGGAGCTCTAACGCTTACTTGCAAGGGTCTATGGGGGGTACCTCAACCTTTTATAATGCTATCCGTTATGGTGGGGATCATATCCCCCCTTCATCCCCTTCACTCGATGGTGCTTCTAGCCACCTGTCGGGTCGAATACGATCTACAACTTGTTTGGATAAGGCAGTATAGGACCCTCTTCTTACACCACACCAGTGGGTTCAATGTCATTCTCTTTGTTTGGTGCATTTGGTAATAACACCTTTTCATCAGCTACTATCTTGGTCGGGGGAAACCCTTGTTTTGGACAACAGAATCCTATGCAGGGTACTATTCCTACATAGGGGGAAAACATAGGAGTCTTCTCCTCACAAGGACTCTAGAATATGTGGTAGGGTTCAGTTCCCTCATCGAGGATGTCGATCGGGGGCAACCCCTTCCATGGTAAATGGAACCCAAGGCAAGGCTCTGTAGCGATGCCCATCGGATCGACAGGGAGCAACCCCTTCCAGAATATTTGGAACACAATGCAGGGATCAATCCCCATCCGGCCTTCGACATCTAATTACAGGAATCAGTCGATGATGTCCCAACAAATGCAATATCTGTACATTGGTCAAGGCCATGGGGTGTACCAGAACCCTGGCTAGTAGCCCAACTTTTACTCGCAACCTGGTTCTAGTCAAACTCCAGGCTCCCTTTTTCCTGTACATAGTACTTAGCCCAAGCTATCATTTCTGGAAACATTACATATGCCATACTTGTGAAGGTTTCTCAACAACCCGATTTTTCATGATCCGCATTGGCCTCCCATGCTGATTAAGTTTCCCTCCAATATTACAAAGTTTGAGGGAAATCCTGGCGAAGACCCAGGTGATCATGTAACAAATTTCCACTTATGGTGCTCGTCAAACTCGCTGCGAGACAACTCCATACGGTTGCACCTGTTTCAACACACTCTTATCGGGTGTGCCAGGAAATGGTACATCGATCTCGACTGCTCAAGACACTCTTACTTTAGTGATTTGGCAATGGTTTTCCTGAACCATTTCCAACTACCTGTGAGATATGATGCCGAAACTGAATTCTTGGCCAACTTTGAGCAAACAAAATCCAATCATATCTTGGATCACATATGATAATGGTGGTGATGGAAGAGTTTGATAAAGGTACAGGTCCCACTGACTTTCCTGTTGGTTGGTACCTCATTTATCCAAGGACGTTGCAACGTCGGGAGTGTTTTCAGAGGAGGAGGTGATAATGAGAGCACAACAGCTCGAACTGATATGCTCTCAGTCTGGATTACTCTATGATATTTTTCCATATGCACCATGGTCCATCCTTGACAAGGCCAGACACAAGTTTGGACCACATGTTGATGGTATAGTTGGTTCAACACAAGCAAAGTCCATTGATCAGTTGTCAAATCGATTGCAAAAATTGTCGATACGTCAAACAATGACTAGCTAAACCCCTGGTTCGGTTGTTCCCCGTACCTAGAAATCATATGTAAACAGTGTGTAGATGGTGAACCCAAAGGCCAACCAAAAACCTGAAGGGAAGAAAAAACAATGAAACAAGGGTAAGGGGGATAAGAAACCCAACAACAATAATGGTTGGGGAAACATAAAGAAGAGAAAGTTGAAGTATCCATGTAATCTTTGCACGAAGGACCATCCGATTCACCATTTCCCTCGACTTGCGGAGGCCCAAAAGTTATTGGAGTAGTAGAAACTTGCTATGTTAACGAACCCATTCCCACATGGGAAAAATATGACTCAGGCCTCTTCGAGCGTGGATGGGGGTAGTCAGGGACCCCCTCCATCTTCTAGTAACCCTTTGGCCACGAACATTTATATGATGAAAGGTGATGCTTATATATAGACCAGAGTACACGATTACAAAATGACAAAATCTATCGAGAAGGGTAAGGAAGCCACAAACCCAACAATTCATCTCCAGATCAAGAAGACATTGGGAGAAACAATTACATGCATCCCGAAATTGGCATTCAAGAAAGCTTCCCATAATCCTAATGCGAGGGCCCCCCAAATTTACTCTATGGTTGGAAGATACCAGATATACCAAGTGAAAGAGTTCTTTTTTAGGAGAGTCGTGAGAGGTGCTGCAATCTTTCCATAGTTCTTAACAAACTTGCGATAATACCCTGTTAGGCCCAAAAATCCATAAAATATTTTGAGAGTCTTTGGGTGCGGCCAATATTTCATAGCTTCAATATTTTTCGGGTCCACNGGTGCGGCCAATATTTCATAGCTTCAATATTTTTCAGGTCCACCCTGATGCCATCCTTTCCCACCAGATGACCCAAGTA
The DNA here is from genome assembly GCA_032191745.1 of Picea mariana. Taxonomy (NCBI): domain Eukaryota; kingdom Viridiplantae; phylum Streptophyta; class Pinopsida; order Pinales; family Pinaceae; genus Picea; species Picea mariana. Next base: position 436,539 of record JASDQU010103688.1, read on the forward strand.
TTCTACTTCTGAGGCACCAAAAGCACATTTAGATTGTTTCAGGAAAAGTTGGTGCTGAGAGAGTAGGTGGAGAACTTGATCCACATGAGTAAGATGGTCTGTCTAGGTTTTGCTATAGATGAGGATATCATCAAAGAAAACTAAGACAAAATGATGGAGAAAAGGGTGGAAGACATGGTTCATGAGGCTCTGGAAGGTGGAGGGGTTGTTACACAAGCCAAAGGGCATGACTAAAAACTCATAGTGGCCCTCATGAGTGTGAAAGGTTGTCTTGGGAATGTTGGCCTCTTTCATACGTATCTGGTGATAGCTTGAGCGAAGATCAAGTTTGGTAAAGAATTGGGCGCCACTCAATTCATCTAGGAGGTCATCAATGACAGGAATGGTAAATTTGTCTTTTATGGTCAGTTTGTTGAGAGCACAAAAGTTAGGACACATTCTCCAAGAACCTTCTTTCTTTAGTACCATGACGATCGGAGATGAGTAAGGGCTCGTGCTAGGACGGATGATGCCTGCAGTAAGGAGTTCCTGGACCATTTTCTTAATTTCATTTTTTTGTGCAAAGGGGTGGCGATATGGATGGATATTGGGGGGAAGGCTTCTTGGGACAAGGGGAATGGAATGATAATGAATACCGCGGGAAGGAGGGAGTCCTTAGGGAGTGGAAAATATCATTTGATGTTTAGAAAGGAGGGCTTGGAGGTCTTGGGGCACTGAGGGTGTCTCTGTGGCTTGTATGGCATGGAGTTGGGCAATGACACCAGAATGACCTTTTTTGAGCATCTTTTCCATGCGATGGGAACTGATGACCTCAGGTGAACCAGTAGTGATGCCTTGGAATTTATATTGGTGGCCTTCTTGGTCGAATTGCATGGTTAAGTTCTGAAAATCCATGAGAATGGGACCCAAAGTTCTTATCCAGTCTGCACCCAACACAATGTCGCAACCACCCATGTCAATAGCAAACATATGCGATTTTAGGTGGTAGTCACTGATTTGGAGACACATATTTTCACAGTGCCCGCACATTTCATAGAACCACCATTGCAAATCATGTTTTGGAAATTGTTGACAACATGGATGTAGCAATGGGTTTCTTGGGCAATGCGGTGATGAATAAAATTGTGGGTGTTGCTACTATCAAACAGAATGATGACCTTTCGATGCTTGATGTAACTGATTAACTTGAGGGTTTGGGGGGCAGAGAAGTCGGTGAGAGAATTGAGGGAAATGATCAGTTCCACTTCAGGAGGGTCGGAGGGAGGGTTTATGTCAGTGATTTCTGGTGACTCAGGCACAAAGGGAGTTACAAAATCCTCTTTCGGAATATCATCAAAGATGGCCATAAAAAGATTTTGTTCCTTACATTTGTGGCCCAAGAAATATTTGTCATCACAATTATAATAGAGGCCTTTGAGTTGGCATTCAACCATTTCAGCCCTGGTCAATTTTTGGTTCTTTAATGGGGTAGAGGGAGTAGTGGGGTTTACTGGTTTAGGGCGAGGGATAAAGGAAGGCTTATGGTTTTGAGAGGAAACAATTTGTTGTGCTTCTTTAGCTTTTTTAGTAGCCTCCACCCAACTCGCAGGTCGAGACATGAGGACATGGGCCCGAATCTCCTCCTTGAGGCCACTGATAAAACACTCTCGAAAGAAAGCATCAGTCATGCCTTCTGTTCGAAAAGCCAGGCACTCAAATGCAAATATGAAGTCTTCTATTGTTCCTGATTGTTTCAATTTTGTCAAACAACCCAAATGGTTGTTGTCAGTGTCAAAGCATTCATAAATCTCAGTCACAAATTGGGTCCAAGCAATATACCCTTGACGGGAAGTTTTTCTCCATTGCCACCATTGCCAGCGTTCTTGATCTAGATGGAGAACACCATAC
>JASDQU010103688.1:454285-467250 GCA_032191745.1 Picea mariana
TGGAAGATTTGGGGTTTCACCTTGTAAAATTTGGGGGAGACAACTCCACCGATGCTCCTGGAATTTCAATAAATCATCCTTATCTCCGGGTGGCAGGGCTTGAATCTGACTTAGGACTTCTGAGTAGGACCTCACACCTTGGAATATTTCATCATGAGGGGAATCCTCATGTTCATATCTCTTCAATCCATAACTCGCCAGGTGATTGCTCACAACCTTACTAGGGTCATGCTTCTTGAACTCAATATCCACTAGCTTCATTTCTTCTAAAACTATAGCCTCGGCTTTGGCATAGACAAAATCTAACAAGGAATATGCACCAATATGAATGGGGAAGGGAGGCCATACCTTTTTTGATACTCCTTTGAGCTCTTTTCTTATTCCATCGAGCACAGTCTACCTAGCAATCTCGCGACACAATAGCTTATCTGGAAAAAATAACGATAGAGAATATGGAGGAACAGAGGTGTCGAAAACCCTGATATATGAAAATTCCACCTCTATATACCAATCTTCCATGCTACTCAGGTTGGTCATGACGCTATCCAAAATCCTGGGTGGTAGTTGGCCGAAGATGGAAACATGCAATGGCACCATTACCCAGTTGAAGATCTCGCAGATGAATTCTTTGGCTTTATCCTCCCAAAGTTTCAAGTGGTAGACATGAATAGGCTATGTATTAGATGGAGCCTAGCTCCAGTTCATTAGTGGGAAGGGTATCATGAAGCAGATGGCATCCATGATGTAAGCAGACATAAATAACGAAGTTGCTTTCTTACTTTCCCTATGTGCTCAATATTCGGTAATTCGACTGGTCAGACTGTCAGACAACACTTTGGCCCAGTTGAAGGAGAAACCCTCAGAAACTGTATGAATGAGCGATACCCATGGGAGAAAAAAATGGGTAGTGTCCTCCTTCCCATACAACCTGCAGGCCATCATCGCTATGTACTTGAATTGTGGCTCCAAGGAAGAGATTGAATATATCCCATTAGTGTCAGCCCTGAATTTCGCGGGGTGTGAGACCCAATCTTTGATCAGATCGAATAAACTTTTTGCATACTGGTCGCACTCCTTCTTCTTGAAACCTTATATAAATTCGGCATTGTCAGTAAGATTTGGTGTGGCTGACAATTTATATAATGCCCGCAAATGTTCTGGCTTGAAATTCCCAATCGTTACCTTCTGTTAGCTGATAATCATCTTGGTCGGGATGTGGTCTAGCGCCCACCTGATCATATCACAATAGTGAAGAAGCTTGGGCCTCACCATTATTTTGTGCATCTCTTCTTGAGCGATGATTTTGTATTTGGTTGATAAGTCATCCTTCTCGTTGTTGCTAGAATCATCCGAACAGTTTATCGACTCGGATTGCAGAATGTTGGAAACGTATGACCAGGTCTTGACAGAATTAATACTTCAGGGTGAGGTATCAGAAACAATGTCTGAACCCTGACTTGAACTCTCGACATCGACCCTGGATGTTTTTTGTGGAGCCATGATAGAGAAGCCTAGATCTGGACCTCCTGTCAAAAAAATTGAAAAACACAAACAATGATTATCCTAGTGAAATGGTTCTACGTGCAAAATAGAAATGAAAACAAAAATAATGAAGGAAAAACTCTCTATCTTGGTCATTTAAACCCATGGGTGTCCTTGCCAATAGAATGGTCAAATCGCTTAATAAAAATATTTAGAAGTAAAAACAAGATCGTACTATCTGTCACCTTACTGCAATTCAAATAAATGCCATAAATGCTTGATGAGTCGTACCATTGAAAAACGCAGGATCATTCAACACTTCATCCGTAAACCGCATGTGTTAAAGTTTGTTTAAGGTGATAATTAATCTGGTTTAGTTCTTTCAATTTGGTGCACTTAGTTGTTAATCCCCTTTTCGACGTTCGCCACATCAGGTGTTTTCGCTCCTAGCCACTGATCCTCAAAAACTCGAAATCACGATGGTGCGAGCTAATAGATTAGAAGTGATTTGACTTAAGCATTTTAATTAATACATGCTTAATTAAATAAGATTGCGACTTCATGGATCGGGGTTATGAAGGTGTTGCCCTTTGGGGAGACAATCGCCGAGTTGCGAAATCATGATAGTGACTAACTAGGGTTTAAATTGACTTGTTTCTTGATACTAACCTGGGTAAATTTAACACAACTTCACGACTTAGCAAGTCGAAGGCTTGAGAAACGTTCAACACGTAACTCCCGAGAGAGAGGGTACGAGGTAATAAGAGATGATAAGCCCCGCTTAGTCTTTTAGTAATGGTGATTAAACTTAGGGAGTTTTTGTCCATTTCGCACATCGGGATACTGCGACTTTAGGGGGGAGAAACATGAAACACACGAAGTCCCGAAAACCAACCTTTTTGGGCTTAAGTATAACATTTCATGCATTTATAGAAAGGCGGCTCCAACATAGGCTCCAACTAGGGATCTTGTCTCCTTGTGGGATGAGAAGGACAGCAGACCAAGTGCCTGAGAAGGGGTACATGGAGTCATTAGCTTGCTTCAGTGAAACTTCATTTGGAAAGGGGGTGTAGAGGAAAAAATGACGTTTTGACTTTAATTCTGAAACTTTCCAAAACTCGACATGCTTCCTTAACTCGACGACAGTCCATTGGGTAACTTTCCCTTCCTCGAGGATGAAATTGGAGTTTCTTAAGATGGTCTAATCAATCTTAGGAAAATTAAAAGATATGGTAGGTTTTAGCTTGCGTAAAAAAAAGTAAATCCCATGCTTTTAATCGGGGAGTTCTGCATGAACTCGAGATGTAGATCCAGTTTCAAAAATGCTGATTACCAGAGTGTAGTATAATTTAAGTATGACAGCCTTACAGAATATCTTAGATATTTCTTCACTGCCAACGAGCCTGTTCAGTACCCCGGTGAAGTTATCTGGTTCCCTTTATTGAATTTCCTTTCACCACTCCAAACTGTCATATTGCATTTAAATGCTGAGATGGGGGCGATCATTTTTATGAATTTCCTTTCATCTTCTCTTTAGAATAGATGGGGAAAATCAATTATGAATTTCCTTTAACCATCTATCTTATACTTTACTTTCGAAAAGTGGAGTGGATGCAATCAATTGGTGTAAAAAAAAAAAACTAGGGGTGATATTTGTGTATATTCATTACAGAGGCTTGTCAACTTGCTTTGAGTGCTCTGGACCAAATTTATCTTAACCTTCACAATGCCCTAGTCTGCAGGAAAATAGGGGAGAATTCATTTCTAGGGGTGTTCTTTTGAGCAAGACTTAACCATTTGAAACCTGTTAAAATACCCACGAGAGCTAGGATCCGCCTACGCATGGCTTTTTTCAGCAAGGGACCGAGGAGTTGTGAAGACCAGCTTACTTCCTGAGACGTTCACAAGTTTCCCAAATTGAAGAGAAACCTATTTTCCTCTGTGGATGGTATGGGCAGGTGTCAGAGCTTAAGGAGAGAGGACCAAGGATGAAAAAGGGAAAGAGAGAAGGCTATGGACCTCAAAAATCCGTATGTTATCATGTAATCCTGACTCAGGTGAATACAACATACTTGTGAGACCACTTCTATGTTTTAAGTGATGTTCGTTTGAAAACCAGATACTTAGGCAATTCATACCTTGGCCTTACCACTTCGTTCTCCTCTAAAAGAAAAATATTTTTCATCTATTTCGGGTGGGTCAATTTCCTGATACCTGGCCGTCCCTTTCCCCTTTTGCAGTTTGGGCTATAATTCAGAGGCCTGTATGAAACAACACAAAGAGTATTAGGTCTTCAGAATTTATGGGATTCTGTGTGTCAAAATTTATGTCTCTACTTCTAGGAAATCAACAGACTGTTTTATTCGCGATGAAAATGAACTTACCAAAAATTTTATTAAAAGAAAAAGGAAAACACAAACCGGTATATACAATGGATATTTGGAACTCATTTATTCCATATAGTGCTTTAAATAACGCCCGTTGACAGGGGCACTGAGAGTTTTATCGTCCAAATTCTCTAACAGAAATGAATTCTTCCCTTCGGAAGCTGAGACTTTGAACGGTTCGTACCAGATATGATCAAATTTACCATGTTTTGTTGAATCTTCCCTCCTAGCATCCCATTTCAAAACCAAATTGCCAGGGAGGAAATCTCTATTTTTGGCTTTATGATCGAACAACGCTTTCATTTTTTCCTGGTATTTCTGCATCCTTGCGTCCACCTCGGTCCTGCGTTGTTGGACCTCGATCAGCTGATTTATTCTTCTTGTGACATGGTTTGGATCTTCTTTCTCATCTTTCCAGAGCTTCATTATAGGGAGTGTCATATTTATAGGTAATATCACATCAATCCCATATACCATTTGGAAAGGAGAAGTACCAATGGATCTCTTCGTACCTATCTGATTTTCCCATAAAGCATACTTTAAGTGTACATGCCAAGATCTTTTGTTTTCGCTTAGCACCTTCTTAATTATGGTAACTAAATTTTTATTTGATGATTGGACTAACCCATTACCTTGAGGGTAATATGCTGTGGAGTGGCCCAATGTGATGTTATATTTTTGGCAAAAGCTGACCATTTCCATAGACTTGAATGCATGTGCATTATCCGTTACTATCTTTCAGGGATAGCCAAATCTAGACAGTATGCTCTCTTCCAGAAAATCTATCACCACCGAATCAGTCGCCTTCCTAGTCGGAATAGCCTCCACCCATTTGGTGAAATAATCTGTGGCGGTGAGGATCCATTTGTGTTGAGCGCTGGAATGTGGGTTGATTTTTCTTATAAAATCTAACCCCCATTGTTGAAAAGGGGCTTTGATTTTGACAGGAACCAAAGGTAGCACTGGGAGCTTCTGTTTTCCTACAAACAACTGGCAAGGGTTACAGGCTTTGAATTTAACGTTGACATATGATAAACGTTTAGGCCAATAATATCCTGCCCTCAGGATTTTATAAGTTGTTTCCCTCCATGCATGATGCCCTCTGCACACTCCTTCATGGAATTCGTGTATGACCCCCTCTGTTTCGGATTCTACCAAACAAACCAATAGGAATCCTAATAGGTATTTCCAATACAGTTGACTTTCGGATATACAGTACTTCACCGCATGCAGCTTCAGTGTCCTGGCTTTAGATGGAGACAAATCGCTAGGGCATTTCAGGGTCAGTAGGTAGGACACTATATCTTTATACCAATCTGATAAGGAAAACTTCTCTTCGATTCTGGAGATAGCTATTTGGTCGTTGAGCTCGTTTACGTCCCTATGTTCTTCGTATCCTTGCAGGTTATTTATTCCGAGTGCTCTAAAATTTGATTCCACCAAGAGCTTAGCCAGACCTTGTTCTTTTACTAGTTTCGTCAATTTTAACTCTAGGTCGAACTCTTGAATTTTAGTGAGCCACCGACCCATCTTTCCATCACTGTCAGGATGAACCAAAATATCCTTCACAGAACTGGTGGGAATGTATGCGATTACCTTGGAGTGTAGCACATAAGTTCTAAAATCCTTCAAAGCCTTAACCATAGCATACACTTGTTTCTCTATTATATCATATCATAGTTCAACATCTCTAAGAATTTTACTAAAAAAGGCTATTGGTTTCTCAAAACCCTCTTCATTCTTCTGGAGAAGTACTACCGCCACTGTGTGTTCGGAGGTGAATAAGAAAACCAAGAAATCCTTTAGGTAATCAGGGCTTGCCAATACGAGCACTTCACTGATAACTTTCTTGATGTGTACAAATGACGCTTTAGCCTCTGCCATCCATTTCACTTCATTGTTCTTCTTTAGCATATCTATGATCAATTTCATGATTTCAACAAAGTTTGGGATAAATCTTCTCAAAAAATTTATTTTTCCTAAAAATGACTGAATTTCTTTTATATTTCTAGGAATATTTATGGTGTCTATAGCTTCCACCCTTTTAGGGTCGATTTTAATTCTGTTCGAGACACAATGTGGCCCAAGAGTTTACCTTCTTGCATCATGAAGTGAGACTTCTTGGGGTTTAAAGACAAACCAAAATTTTGGCATTTTTCAAACGTTTGCTTTAGGTGTAACAGATGGTCTTCGTTGGATTTAGAGAAGACAGTCAGGTCATTGAGGTAGATAACCATGAATTTATCTCTTTCACCAACGAAAGCGATATCCATAGCGCGTTGGAAGGTAGCACCTGCATTCATTAGACCAAAAGGAATTTTTTCATACATAAATGTGCCCCAAGGGGTGGTGAAAGTTGTTTTTTCTTTATCATGCTCGTTGACAGCAATTTGATTGTAACCGGAAAACCTGTCGATCATCGACATCCTATTTGCCCCGACTAATTTTTCCAAAACGTGATCCATTTTGGGTAGAGAATAGTTATCTTTGAGAGAGGACTTGTTTAGATTTCTAAAGTCTACACACAGTCTGATCTCCCAACTTTTCTTCCTAACCGGGACTAAGTTCGCCACCTAGTTAGAGTACCTGAGAGGTACAATTATTTTTGTGTCTAACATTTTTTTCACTTCTCTTTCGACCACAGGCAGTAAAATGGGGTTGATTTGTCTGATCTTCTGTCTGAAGGGTTTAACACTAGGTTTCAAAGGTATCTTGTGCTCGATCACAGAGGTATCATAGGTTCTGAGCTCATCATAAGACCATGCAAAGACATCTTTATACCACCCAAGTAAGTCCTTATACTTTCTTTTTATCTCAGGAGAAAGATACTTTGATAACTTCACTATCCTAGGATCTTTGGTGGTGCCCATGTCACAGTCTTCGACCTCCTCCGGTTGGGGCTGCAAGGTGGACTTCAGAGGCATGTCGTTTTGATCAAACAACCTTTCTAGGGGTATCAGGCCCTTAGGGATCTGATTACTTTTTAACACTAGAAGGTGATGATTTGCAATTTTTTCTCATAACTCTTGAGGTTCCTCCCCTTCCTACATAATCTAGGTATGATCGTTTTGGTTTTCCTGGTCAATGTGGGTTTTAGAGAAATCATCCACCATTTTCAAGAACTTTCTGATCTGTTCATCATCTTCGAAAACCTGCTACTGTTGTATGTTGTTTGGTATGGATGGTCTGTGCCTTACCTCTATGTGGTATTTTAATTTGAAAGCAATAGGGGGTGTGAAAGTTGAAGCTGCTTTGGCCACTGAATCGGCCTGCTAGTTTTCAGCTCGTGGGATGAAATGAACTTTGACTGATGAAAATAAATTTTCCATTAGATCCCAGGCCCAATTTTTGTAGGACCTCAGTCTTGGGTGCTTGGCCTGTTACTATCGATTTACTTTCTTCACAATTAGTTCAAAATCTCCATAGACCTCAAATTCCTTTATGTTTAGCTTCTTGGCAGCTTCCAGACCCAAGACTAGAGCTTCATATTCGCAAATGTTGTTTGTGCAGTCTACGTCCCACTTTAACTTGTAAGAGAAGGGAACGATGAATTCATTTTCAGGTGCTATGAAAAGAACTCCTGCACCTTCTCCTTCACACAACGACGCACCATCAAAGAAAATTTTCCAAGTTCCAGTGCTGTACACATTTTTAACTGTCTTTTTAGTTTTGATTTCATCGATGTCACTTTCTTCTATACAATTATCTTCAGTATCATCAAAGGACATAATACAATTTCCCAGGTCTTGATCGACGATGTAAATAGGGTAATTGTTAGGATTCTGTGGATCACTTACCATATACGCCAACCATGTTTCCCTGTATAACCATGTGAATTGTCCACCAAAAATAGGGATTGTGGCGTAGGTCATATCCAGCTGAAGGGATCCCCCGAGCTTGGCTCCCCAAGATCTAGATAATAGTAAACCATACTTCGGGGGTATATCGGCGACAACTACATCCATTAGGACATTTTTCACTAGAATCTGGGTGCGGGTGACTACGAAATATTTGATCATGCCCATGCACTTAACTCTCCTTGAATCAAACGAGTAAAGATATCCATAGGGTCTGGTGATTTCGAGGCCTAGTCTATCCATAATATATTTGGCCATTACGTTATGAGAGGCCCCAGAGTCTGGCATGCAATTATGCAACAACCGATCATGCACTTTTAGGGTGATATAGAAGGGGGTGACGGTATCTATGTCACCTTCAAAATGTGGACCAAAAGTGATATTAGGCTTGTCATCTTCCAGATTTATTACGTCGGACTGACTCTCTAGATCTAAAAAAATTATCATCTTGGTTATTTGTTTTCGGTACACAGGATTCTTCGCCAACTCAACCAAAGGTATTGGTATCTTCATCTTTTTTATCTCATTTTCTAGGCAGAAACCTCCCGCAATGTTATCCATTTCCTTGGTTGAAACATCAGACTCTTCCCTATCCATTTTATTTAGTAGCATTGTTTTATTTTCAGCGTTTCTGGTTTTGGGTGTCCGTGTTTCGACTGCCTTAGTTCTTCTTGCTTGGGTTTCATCCCTTTTTGCGTTGGTATTCTGCAAGTATAGCCCTATGTTATTTCACATCTTGGTCTCTTTCTGGACGGGCTCGTATATTTTCCCCCTAGTGTTGTGGTGGGAAATCCCCCTATGGACTAGCACTTAGGGTTATATTATGCATGCAGATAAGACTGAAAGAATCCTACTTTCTACCAACGTCCTAGACCTAATCCCCATTTATTTTAAGAAAATACATGGTTAAACGAACATACCTTGTTCCGGATGTTCGATGTCGATCCTTCTTCATGCTTGATCGCTTGCTAGCAGCTATCCTCCTAAGACTAAACTGCATACAAAACAAGCAACAAACTCTACATGCATTTGTTCTACAGATTAATGGGTAAGAGATTCAAACATATATTCACTAAACTATGAAGAACTCATATGGTGGGATGGGAAAAGCATTTCTTTATTATTAAATTTAATGAATCAACTTACAATGTCGAGACCGGATACTGCTCCACGAACTTGATCCTAAGCTCCTCTTCAAATGTCCTCCAACTTCTTTTCTTTGTATCTCTCTTTGCACAAGGATGGCTAAAGGGTTGGGACAATGGGAATGTACAATTGGGCAGAGTTTCTTTATTATTATTATCCTCTTCTAAATAGGACCCCTAACCCTTCTTTTATAGGCTAGAAGAAGCTAGGTATTTGGACAAACCCTCGGCCATGCATGGCCGAAAGATTTAGTTAACTCACCCAAATCTATGTGCTCCGTTGGCAACTTTCCTTTTTTCGTGATTTTGTAGGTACACGTGGGTTGTTTTAGGTCATCTAGAATGTACACGCGTGCTGTAATGGATTAGGGTACGTGGGCCCTTATAAAAGAGGATTTTTAAAGAGTTGTTAAGCAGTGCGCATGGCCGAAAGATTTAGTTAACTCACCCAAAGCTATGTGCTTCGTTGGCAAATTTCCTTTTTTCGTGCTTTTGTAGGTACACGCGGGTTGTTTTAGGTCATATAGCATGTACACACGTGCTGTAATGGATTAGGGTACGTGGGCCCTTATAAAAGAGGATTTTTAAAGAGTTGTTACGCAGTGCTTTGGCAAAGAAGGGATCTGAGATGGCCTGATGCCAAGTAAGCATGTATGGTGAAAATTAGGGTTATAACATATGCCCCCTAATGTGTGAGGTCAGAAGAGAATCTGATGGCCGAAATACATTACCAATATTTACTGATGTGCCAAACAAGTGAGCCCAAGAACCAGGAACCAGGAGGCGTCATCTACAAAATAACAAATGTCTCACCGAGGCGGGCATACCTATGCTCATGATAGAATGAAATCATGGCTACCAATCAAATACACTGTAGATCCATGTCAAATAACTATATAAAGTGTAGCCACGAACAACACACAACAGAGCTACATCTCAAAATAAAAAAGATATACATATAAAGTATCCATCTTTTAGAAGCTGATACGGCATGATGGTTGGAGATGAGGTCTTCAGAGCTCGAGAAACAACTTCAAAATATTATTAACTTGGGTAGGAGTGTAATATGAGTGTACGACTTCACTACCCAGAGGTCTTCGATGACTCATCGGTCATGGATTAGAGATTCTTGATGATCAGACTGAAGGCTTCATCGATTTCGAACAAAGACTTGATTGGACATTCAGGATGGCTGGTTATGAGGGAGAGAGACAAATTGTAGAGGGGCCAACTCAGGATTGGTAGAAACTTCCCTTGGACAACAACACGACAAATGATGAGACTTAGGCAGCATGGCATTAATCATAAGTTTATGAAGTAGGAGGCAACACAAACTCTCCATATGTTTGGAAGAATAACCAAATGGAGGAGGACACAACTCTATGTAGCAAGAACAACTTCCTAAGGTCGTATTACATCCCATAGTTTGACGAACAAATGGATAGATGTTCTTTATCCAAGGGCAACTCATTGTGCTTCCAATAAAGAAAATACTTTTCCCTTCCTCTTTTTGGGGTATATTTGATTTCTTTGTCTTTTTCAATGATTTTGGAAAAAAGAATAAAGGAATGTTACGTTACAATGGAGGAACAAGTGTTACAAATATACAAGTTCAAGGCACAAGTACAAGATTGATGTTCAGAATAATGATACTCAGGAAAAATCCTCCAGGGGCCAAGGGTGTTAAGACATAGAAGCAAAGTGCGACAAGGCTGGTGTATAAGGTATGCAAACGCGGTTAACATAACACACAATGGTAACATCCTTCAATGTAAGTTTAACAAGCCCAAAGAAGGTAAGCTCGGTGGTTTTTCATATTTAGAGAGTCTGAAAAAACATAAAAGGAGACTCCATTGGGGTGCCTTTTTCGAACATAGTCTAGTCGGTTCGAAAAAGGGGTAAACTAGCACCGACAAGACATCTATTCAAAATTGTTTTAACGAGTGTGATAAAGACAATATCACTCGGCCATTTTTTCACTTTTAAGGAGTCTGAAAAAAGATTAACTATGGACTCCGTCGGGAATGTTATTCTGGACCAGTTTAATGAGTGTGAAAGAATAAGGTCACTCAACGATCTTTTCAATTTTAGGGAGTCTGAAAAGAGCTTAACTATGGACTCCATGGGGGTTCCTTTTTCATAAATTTAGTCCCTCAGGCCCGGAAAAGGGTTAAAATGATACATGAGAGTACTCTTCTAAAGAACTAAAGTTCCATAGAGTATACCTTTGTTCGTATAGTTGACCATCCAGACCAAAAAAGGGGTAAACTACCACTGGACAGACTTGACTTCAAATTTCAATTTAATGAGCGCGAAAGGCCTCAAGATCGCTCGGCAATCTTTTCATTTTTAGAGGGTATGAAAAGGGCTTAAAAGAAGACCCGTTATATCTTTTGGGAGTCCTAAGGGTGAGGTCAAGAATGAAAAGGAATCATGCAAATGACCTCAAACTCGTAATCAGGAAAGACTACAAGGAATCCTGAGCCTACAGTGATTAGAGACAGCATGGATACCATAATGTAACCAGGATCTACCTAGGGCATCCATGTTCCAATAAGCTCTACCACCACGTCCCGACACTGCTAAAGCAACTATGAAAGTTCCATGTCATAACCTGATGGGATCAATCCTATGGCAAAGGAAAAAGACAACGAGACAAAAAAGTCAGGGTAGAAACCTAACCTACATGCTCAAGTTGATCCTCGAATTTTTTTTTCCATGGACCATCAAAAATTTCCCAAAACTCCAAAAAAATGTCCCGAAACCCGATCAAATCCCTCCCATGCAACTCCCGAATCACTCTAAATGGTTTTTAGCTTAAAGAACATGATAAGGGAGGCCAAAAAAGTGACAAAAGAGGCCAAAAAGTCTATAAATAGAAGTTGGCAACTCATTATCACCATTGCCGATTTGGAAATTGACTCTGGAGCCAAAACACCCCCTTTGTCAAAAGTGGTGATTCCGAGAGATACAGTGGATGAAACAAACTTATGTCTAGACCAAGTAAGTACAAACTCTCTTATCTTGCATTGTAAGTCTTTATTTTTGCATTGGGTTTAATTTTTTAAGGGGGCGTCGACCTTTAAAAGATTGGCCCTAGGTCCACGTGGGCTGTCTCAGGACAGGCCGCATGTACATTTGGGTAGAGTAAACTTTGCACACCTGTACACGCGATTGTCACTATTACAACCCATGTGGACCCCCTTATTGAATGAAAAAGGCTTAAAAATCAAGGGTTAACTCTCCTGAACCTTGGTGTTTTGTAGGATGTACGTCCACTGGAGAGAAAGAGAGCATGAAGAAGTTAGTGAGTTAGTCGGAGAAGACCCCAATGTTGTGGCTTCCTTGATGTAGTGTGGGTTACTCAAGTTTTTCCTATGTCCTTTTATGTGGGCACAACCTAGGCTACCGAATGCCTTGGTTGATTACTGGCATCCGGATGCAGAGGCATTCATGTTAGAGGGGCAGTCACTGGTGCCCACAACCGAGGACATTTACTTTTTGACTGGCCTCTCTGGGAGAGGGGAACCAGTCAACTTCCAGATTTTTCCTTCGGAGCTGCATAACATGGCAGAATTGATAGGTCTATACTGTGCGGATGATACAGACCGCTCGAGCTCGCAAGTGCCCATAAGTAAGATCAATGACTTATCGCTACAGGTAATAGTGTTGCTTATTGTGTGAATCATTGGTTTTTTGGCTCTACATCAAGCGTCCCATGCACAGATGAACTGTGCAGTCCAGTGCTTAAATGCACAAATTTTTTATTGGAGTACCACATTGCTTGAGTGTATGAAGAGGCAGTTGACAGATTGTCGTTTGTGGACACAGAGGAACTTTGGGTTTGGGACCATTCTGTGTTCGTTCTTTTTTGAGAGAGTTTTGAGTTTTAGTCCTTGAGTAGTGCTACGAGGACATCAGGCCTCTCTTCTTGCTATGTGTAGATGGGCAGTATTTCTTCTGCAACAGGGTGGCGGAAGGACCAATGAGTCCTTCAATGATGACTTCTTCATGTGGTTGTCACAACAGATCCCAGTTATAGAGGATTAACCCTACGTCGGGATTGATTTCTCAAGAGACCCTGAGATACCAGT
>JASDQU010103688.1:495415-505813 GCA_032191745.1 Picea mariana
ATTGGATATAAACTTGATATCGCATTGAGGGGGTGGGTAATCAAAGGTACCCATCAAAGATGGGCACAAACCAACCCCTACGTTGACCATGCCATTTTGAGGATTATCAATCATCGGGACTGTGGATGCCCCCAATGAAGGGTCAGGTCTGAAGAAAGACACTTGATCGATGGTCACAATCCGGCCCTTGTGTGGAAACAACAAGACCCAGAAAAATGTAGCAACCACATCTTGCATGACATAAGTCCAACTCCTTCCTAAAAAGAGGTTATAGTCGAGGGGTGGATCGACTACCTCCACCTCAAAAAACACGGTCTTCCCTCCTAACTGCACAAGGAAAGAGGGAATGATGCCATGTGGTTGGAATGAACGATCGTTGAAAGTAGTGAGGAGAGTAGGTGATGAAGATAAAATGGGTTGGCCAACGGCCTTCCAACATGCTAGTGACATAATGCATGTCGAGGCTCCCTCATCAACTACCGTGCGGAAGATATTCCGAGTAAAAGTTTTCATCAGGTAAGTCACTACTATCTAAAATGCTACATGGTAAGGCAGATGAGGTTTTAGGTCGGTTGTGTCCAGCATGATTGTACCTAGATTACAAGTCTCCGTAGATCCTAAAGCAGTTAACAAGGCTTTCCTCTAGGAAGGGCAGCTTTGGAGGACCTCCAAAGAGGACATCGCACAAGCGGTTTATGATAAATCTTCCACCACAGAATAGTTCTGGGCGGACCTTGCACTGAGGTTGTGAGAAGATTTTTTGAATGCACCTTTGGGGATGCATGTTTCACCCAACGTCTTCTCAATCTGTAGAGGAAGAGATGGGAGTTTGGCTTCTTTGCCCTTATTATAAGTGCTTGGTTTACTATAGTCATGCACTCTAGTCGATATAAAAGCATCACCCTTCACCATATATACATTTGCAGATGTGGGGTTGTTCGAAGATGGTGAGGGTCCTTGGCTGCCCTCTTGCGTGCTTACAGAGGCTTGGGTTAGATTTTTCCCATGTCGAAATGGATTGGTTAACACAATTGGTTGTTTCCGCGTCACAAACTTTTGGGCTTCTGCAAGATGAGGACATAGATGGGTCAGGTGGTCTTTCGCACATAAGTTGCATGGATACCTCGCCTTCTGTTTCTCAGTGTTGTCCCTGGCAACATTATTGGTAGGTTTTTTATCCCCCTTACCCTTATTTTGTTGTTTTTTCTTTCCTTCAGGCTACTAGGTGGCCTTTGGATTAGTTGATTGCACTATATGTACATCTAATGTTTTGGTAGGGGGAGCAGCCAAAGCAGTAGTTTGGCTGGTTGCTGTGTGTTGTATAGACAACTACTACAACTGCTTCGTCAATTGCTCAATGGGCTTTGTTTGTGCTGAACCAAAAATACCATTGGCATGTGGTCCAACTCTCTGTCTGGTTTTATCAAGTATTGAGCATGGTGCATCTGGCAAGGTCTCGTATAATAAACCGGTCTGAGAATAGATTAGCTCAATTTGTTGAGCTCTCATGATGGAGTCTTCTTCGAAAAATACTCCCGACGTCACGACGTCTTTGGACAACCATGGGACCAAAGACTTAAGGAACCACTCCAACAGGAATGATGGTGGGACTGGTACCTTAATTAAACTCTTTCTACATATCCATTATCGAATGTGATCAGAGATATGGTCCACTTTAGTTTGTGAGAAATTGTCCAGCCATTCGGTGCCAGCATCATATCTCACAGGCAACTGGAAATGGCTTAGGAAAGCCATCGCTAGTTCACCGAAGGAAGAGTATCTTGAGCGGTTGAGGTCAATGTACCATTTCATGGCACTCCCAATGAGAGTACATTGAAACAATCGCAATTTTACGGAGTCATGTTTCAACGAGTTAGATGAGCACCAAATATGGAAGGTAGTCACATGATCTCCTGGATCTTCGTTAGGCTTGGCTTCGAACTTTGGGATGTTCGAAGGAAACTTTGTTAGCATAGGAGGCCAACATAGAACGTGAAAGATAGGGTCATTCAACAACCTTTTCAAGTCTATCAAATGCAAGGTTGCCAAGAAGGGTAGTTTGGGTTGTTGGTGATAACTTGAGAAAAAGGGGCCTGGAGTTTGACTGGCACTAGGTTGCCAAGAAAAGTTCGGCTGCTGGTCCGGATTCTGGTAGAAACCATGGTCATGGCCAACATATGGATTTTGCGTGTGAGGAGACATCATCGGTGGATTTCCGAAATAGGACATAGATGGTTGGGCATGCATTACATTCGAAGGACTTTGGGAAGGATTGCTCCATGTCGGTCCCATGGGGATAGGCATAGTTCGGCATTCCTGATCAGGGAACTGATCCCTGCCAAGAATTTCAAGGCCCTGTTGTGGAAGAAGTTCCTGGGTGTACCCCCTGTGCAAGAATATTACCCTTCATAGGAATAGGTTGTCTAAAACCGGGGTTGCCCCCAGTTAGGAAAGTAGCTGACAAGAAGGCATTGTTACCAAATGCACTGAACAAGCAAAATGGTGTCGAACCTACTGGCATACTATGCGAAGGTGGTCCTTGACTCCCCACTCCAAGTAAACTATGGTGTATAGGTTTCCCGGCGGTTTGCTGATGCAAGCCACCGAGTGAAGGGGACGAAGGAGGTATATGACCTCCCACATAAGGGAAAGCATTAAAAGGAGTAGGAGTGCCCCCCATGTGTCCTTGCAGAGGAGCGTTAGAACTCCCTGCCCCAGACCTAAAGTCTGTAAATTGGAGTAGGAAAGTACAGGACTTGTACCTGAACTAGGTATCTTGTATGAGAATGGAGGGCCTGTCGCACTTGGTGTGAAAGGAGTTGTAGCCGCCGCCAAAGATGGGATCGGACCACTGTGCGATGTAGAGGCGGTCGAGACCATGGTGGCTTGGACCGGTGATGGTGGGTTAGGAGGTGGAAACTCTCATGTGGTGACAACCGTAGTTGGAATTGAAGAATTCCCAGAAGGAGTAACAACATTTGTTTCCATTGTTGCGTGCAACACTGTCTGGTATAGGTAAGGATGAATCGGTACGATGATGGGTGTTGAAATATCAGTGGTGGAGGTTTTAACTAGACCAAAAGCTTGTGCTCCAAGGTATAATATGGTCGATTCCTATGGATATTGGTCGGGCACAATTTCTTGTGACCTGGTCGCTTCAAAATACCCTTGTTGGTCTAGCTTTCACCTTAGTGGTGGCGGGGGTGGCTCCAGTGTAACCAGTAGCAGGCCAAGAAGCCTTCATGACTAGCGGAGCTCGTGATCCTCCACTGTGTGAGAAGATCAAAGACACACTAGGGTAGTCTAACCATTCAAAAAAAACACACACTAAAAAATTCCCTAGAAGATAAGATAGGCAAACACTAAATTAATTGGAAGAATAGTTACAACAACCAACACTAGAGAAACTTACCTTTGCAAGTGCAAATAAAAAATGGAAGCAACCTCCGGGTACACTTTTCAAAGCATGGCCCAATGTATGTCCTAGGTACTGCGATATACCCCCGTAGTGACCTGTGTATGTCCCTAAAAAAGATAGGCAACTAGGTTGCCAGCGTGCGAACAGTCACCGGGCGGGTACAGTCGAAAGTCAGGTAGACCACAATGAGTAGGGTATCGAGCTCGAAACCTGTCAAGGGTATCAAAAGAAAGTGTTCTGAAAGACAACTGAGGGCCTCGAATGGATTCGATACCCATGAATCCCAATGGCAAATGCAATCGACAAAGCCCCAAAACAAGCCCTCTATATGTGTTCTCCACTATGATTGGTCCAACTTTGGAGGGGTTATCTCTGGTACCTTTCCGCATGCGACCTCATGTTTATCCCCTATTTTAGAGGGGGGTCCCAGATAAATTTCACGATATTGGACTTGGAAACTCCCTAACTCAGACTCCAATGTTTGATTTTAATGGCCTTGAAGAGTTTCCTCTCCAACCTAATCCAAGGCCTTAATCCTGAACTAATTGGTTAACTCTACAAACATACAAGTCTAATAAATTTTAGATTTAGTGTTAATTTTATGGATTGTCTTATTTCAAGGGGTATGAAAGTGAAACTGATGATGTTTTGAAAGACGAAAGTAAAAAATGAATAGAAAGATGGAAACAAAAATTTCATTTAACGCAAATTTTCAACAATTTTTTTTTTAATTTTTTTTTAATTTTTTTTATTTTTCTAAGATATTTTGAATCAACAAACTTAAAGAAAGATTTCRCTCAAMTACGAGCTACTTAMAATATAAGTAAACTATCAAGATCTTAAGAAAACAAAGATTGATCAAGCTTGGGAAAAGAGCTGCCAACAAGCGGTCAAGCGTAAAGAAGGATCGACATACACCATCCGGAACAAGGTATGTTTGTCTAACCATGTATTCACTGAAAATAAATGGGGATTAGGTCTGGGGACAAAGGTAGAAAGTAGGTTTATTTTGGTCATATCTTCATGCGACAATCCGGCCCTCGTGTGGAAACAACAAGACCCAAAAAACTATAGAAACCACAGCTTGCATGGCATAAGACCAACTCCTTCCTAACAAGAGATTATAGTCGAGGGGTGTGTCGACTACTTCTACCTCGACACACACGGTCTTCCCTCCTAACTGCACGAGGAAAGAAGGAATGATACCATGTGGTCAGAACGAATGACCCTTGAAAGTGGTGAGGAGAGTAGGTGACGGAGACAAAACGAGCTGGCCAACGGCCTTCTAACATGCCAATGGCATAACACATGTCGAGGCACCCTCATCAACCACCATGCGAAATATATTCCAAGTAAAAGTTTTCGTGGGATAAGCCACTACTATCTGAAACGCTACGTGGTAAGGCAGATGAGGTTTTAAGTCAGTTGTATCCAGCATGATTATACCCGGATTACAAGTCTCGATAGATCCTAAAGTGGTTAACAAGGCTTTCCTCTGGGAAGGGAAACTTTGGAGGACCTCCAAAGAAGACATCACACAAGGGGTTTGTGATAAATCTTCCACCACAGAGTAGTTCTGGGTGGCCCTTGTGTCTGGGTTATGAGAAGCTTTTTTGAACGTGCCTTTGGGGATGTGTGTCATTGTTTCACCCAACGTCTTCTCAATCTGTAGAGGAAGAGATGGGAGTTCAGCTTCTTTACCCTTCTCAAAAGTGCTTGGTTTACTATAGTCATGCGCTCTAGTTGATATGAAATAATCACCCCTCACCATATATATGTTCGCGGATGTGGGGTTGTTTGAAGGCAGAGAGGGTCCTTGGCTGCCCCCTTCTGTGCTTGCAGAGGCTTGCGTTAGATTTTTCCCATGTTGGAATGGATTGGTTAACACAACAACCTCTTGTTGTGTCACAAAATTTTGGGCTTCTGCAAGCCAGGGACAAAGGTGGGTCGGGTTGTCCTCCACGTAGAGGTTGCATGGATACCTTGCCTTTCATTTCTCAGTATTTCCCCCACCAGCATTATCGATGGGTTTCTTATCCCCCTTACCCTTCTTTCATTGTTTTTTCTTTCCTTCAGGCTGTTGGGTGGCCTTTGGATTAGTCGATTGCACTATGTGTACATCCGACATTTTGGTAGGGGTAGCAGCCAAAGCAGTAGTTTGGCTGGCTGCTGTGTGTTGTATAAACAATTGTTGCAACTGATTCGTTAGTTGCTCAGTGAGCTTTGTTTGTTCTGAACCAACAATATCATCGGCATGTGGTCCAACTCTCTGTCTGGTTTTATCAAGTATTGAGCGTGGTGCATCTGGAAAGATCTCATATAATAAAATGGACTGAGAATATATTAGCTCAAGTTGTTGAGCTCTCATAATGGTGTATTCTTCGAAAAATACTCCCGATGTCATGACGTCTTTAGACAACTATGGGACCAAAGACTTAAGGAACCACTCGAGCAAGAATGCTGGTGGGACTGGTACCTTAATTAAACTCTTTCAACATCTCCATTCTTGGATGTGATCAGAGATATGGTCTGCTTTTGTCTATGAAAAATTGGCCAGCAATTCCGTGCCAGCATCGTATCTCACAGGTAACTAGAAATGGTTTAGGAAAGCCATGGCTAATTCACTGAAGGAAGAGTATCTTGAGTGTTCGAGCTCAATGTACCATTTCACAGCACTCCCAATGAGAGTACGTTGAAACAATTGCAACTGTTCGGAGTCATATTTCAATGAGTTAGATGAGCACCAAAGATGGAAGGTAGTCACATGATCTCCTGGATCTTTGTTAGGCTTGGCTTCGAAGTTTGGGATGTCCGAAGGAAACTTCGTTGGCATAAGAGGCCAACGCGGATCATGACAGATAGGGTCATTCAACAACCTTGTCAAGTCTGGCAAATGCAAAGTTGCTAGGAAGGGTAGTTTGGGTTGTTGGTGATAACCTGGGAAAAAGGGGCCTGGAGTTTGACTGGCACCAGGTTGCCAGGAAAAGTTCGGCTACTGGCCCGTATTCTGGTAAAAACCATGGCCATGGCTAGCGTATGGATTTTGTGTGTGTAGAGACATCATCAACTTATTTCCAAAATAGGACATAGATGGTTGGGAATGCATTCCATTCGAAGGAATTTGGGAGGGATTGCCCCATGTCGGTCCCATGGGGATAGGCATAGTGCTTTGTCCAGGGTTCCATTGATTGTGAAAATAATTACCCTAGATTGGCATTCCCGACGAGGGAATGGATCCTTGCCAAGAATTCCAAGGCCTTGATGTGGAAGAAGTTCATGGGTGTGCCCCCTGTGTAGGAATAGTACCCTGCATAGGAATAGATTGTCTGAGACCGGGATTGCACCTAGTTGGGAAAGTAGCTGACGAGAAGGCATTGTTATCAAATGAATCGAACAAAGAAAATGGTGTTGAACCTACCAGCATGTTATGCAAAGGTGGTCCTTGACTCCCCGCTCCAAGTAAACTATGGTGTGCAAGTGGCCCAGCAGATTGCTGATGTGTGCCACTGAGCGAAGGGGACGAAGGAGGTATATGACCTCCCATGTAAGGGAAAGTGTTAAAAGGAGGATTAGTACCCCCCATGTGACCTTGTAAAGGAGCGTTAGAGCTCCCTTCCCCCAGACCTGAAGTCTGTGAAGTGGAGAAGGAAAGTACAAGACTTATACCTGAACTAGGCATCCCATATGAGAACGGAGGGCCTGTCACACTTGGTGTGAAAGGAGTTGTGGCTGCCGCCAAAGATCGGATTGGACCACTGTGTGATGTAGAGGTGGTCAATACCATGGTGGCTCATACCGGTGATGGTGGGTTAGGAGGTGGAAACTCTCCTGTGGTGACAACCGTAGTGGGAATTGAAGAATTCCCAGAAGGAGTAACAACATTTGTTTCCATTGCTGCATGCAACACTATCTAGCACTCATAAGGATGAATCGGTATGATGGTGGGTGCCGAAAGATCAGTGGTGGAGGTTTTAACCAGAACAAAAGCTTGCGCTCCAAGGTCTCAAAAGGTTGATGCCTCTGGATGTTGGTCGGGCACAATTTCTTGTGACCGGGTTGCTTCAAAAGACCCTTGTTGGTCTAGATTTCGCCTTAGTGGTGGCGGGGGTGGCTCTAGTGTAACTGACGGCAGGCCAAGAAGCCTTCATGACTGGCAGAGCTCATGATCCTCCACTGTGTGAGAAAATCAAAGATACACTAGGGTATTCTAACCGTTCAAAAACAACACGCACTAAAAAAGTCCCTAGAATATAAGACAGGCAAACGCTAAATTAATTATAAGAACGGTTACAACAAGCAACACTAGAGAAACTTACCAGCGCAAGTGCAACTCGAAAATAGAAGCACCCTCCGGCTATACTCTGCAAAGCATTGACTGAATTCTATCCTAGGTACCTCTTTATACCCCCACAGTCACCTATGTATGTCCCTAAAAAAAATGGGCAACTAGGTTGCCAGCACGCGAACAGTCACCAGACGGGTACAGTCGAAAGTCGAGTAGACCACAATGAGCAGGGTATCGAGCTCGAAACCTGTCAAGGGTATTGAAAGAAAGTGGTCCGAAAGACAACTGAGGACCTTGAACAGATTCGATACCCACGAAGCCCCGTGGCAAATGCAATCGATGGAATCCCAAAACAAGCCCTCTATATGTGTTTTCCACTATGATTGGTCCAACTTTGGAGGGGTTATCTTCACTATATTTCTGCACGTGACCTCGTGTTTATTCCCTATGTTAGAGGGGGGTCCCAGATAAATTTCACGATACTGGACTTGGACACTCCCTAACTTAGACTCCAATGTTTGATTTTAATGGCCTTGAAGAGTTTCCTCTCCAACCTAATCCAAGGCCCTAATCCTGAACTAGTTGGTTAACCCTACAAACATAAAAGTCTAATAAATTTTAGATTTAGCGTTAATTTTATGTCTTGTCTTATGTCAAGGGGTATGCAAGAGAAACTGATGATGTTTTGAAAGATGAAAGTAAAAAATGAACAGAAAGTTGGAAACAAAAATTTTATTTAACGCAAATTTTCAACAATTTTTCAATTTTTTTATTTTTCTAAGATCTTTTGAATCAACAAACTTAAAGAAGGATTTCACTCGACTACAAGCTACTTACGATCTAAGTAAACTATCAAGAAATTAAGAAAAAAAAAATATCTTTCCCTGGCTACTAATGCAAAATCACACTTCTCAACCAAACAAAAAAATGAAAGAGATTTTTTTTTAATTTAAATGTTGATAACGCAAAAAGAAAAAATACCAACAAGTAAAAAACCAATAAAAACAATTCTAGCTTAGTCGTAGATCGCAAAGAATCACTTCAAGAAATCACACACTGGCAACTTAAAAAATGACTCTCACACTTGTTTAAAAACCTTAAATAAATTTTTTTAATGACAACTTTAAAATGAAAAAAGCAAGCTAAGGCTAAGATCAACCCTAAGCTACTGACTACTAGGACATAGATTCAAAAACCTGATAGGTATAACTACTATCAAGGGAAAGAATGACTACCTTACCCTCAACAAAAACTATCCTGCACAAGCACGCTACTGACAATCCAACAGTAAGCGTGTGCACGCGAGCTATGTAGAGACAGAGGATGTGTACACGTGTACTGACCTTCTACAGGCCACATGTATCTCCAAAACTATGAAACTTATCTCTAAAACTATGAAACAAATGAAAACAGACAATCCAAACCAGGAAGAGACCACTGATATTGAAAACCGGGATCTCTTGAAGACTTAGACCCTCTTTTTAACAGAAAAAAACAAACAATGTAAGGAAAAAAAATCGTAAAACAAACCAATCCTAGAAAAGACTACAAACAACCAAGACTTAGAAAGAATTCCAAAAAACCGCTAAGAATGATTGATTTTGACAGGGAAGAGGATGACTGCCTCAAAAATTTTCTGGAATCTACACGCTACTGCTACTTCTTCAGCTAGCGTTTACACGTGGGCTGTAAGAGAGTAGGGCGCGGGTACATGTGTGCAGACCTTATGCAGACCACATGTACCTCTGTGGGTCTTGAAAAAACACAGTCAACCAAATAACAAAGATAGCTGGTATGGAAAACCAGACTCTCTGCTAGCTAAGACTTTGCAGAAACTTCAAAAAACAGGCAAGAAAACTAGTCTTTTAAAACTACCCAAAACTACTCCCAGGAACCCTAGAGACTTCCCCAGTATGGTCGCCAATTTTGTTGTGGTGGGAAATCCCCCTACGGACTAGCAAATAGGGTTATATTATGCATGCACATATGACCAAAAGAAACCTACTTTCTACCTTCACCCCCAGACCTAATCCCCATTTCTTTTCAGTGAATACATGGTTAGACCAACATACCTTGTTCCAGATGGTCGATGTCGATCCTTCTTTATGCTTGACCGCTTGTTGGCAGCTCTCCTCCAAAGGTTGGCCTGCATACAAAACAAGCAACAAACTACACATGCATTTTACCTATAGACTAATGGGTTAGAGATTCAAACATATATTTACTGAACGATGAAGAACTCATATAGTGGGATGGGAAAAACATTTCTTTATTATTAACTTTAATGAATCAACTTACAATGTCGAGACCAGCCACTGCTTCGCGAATCCTGATTCTGGGCTCCTCTTCAAATGTCCTCCAACTTCTTTGCTTTGTATCTCTTCTTGCACAAGGATGGCTAAAGTGTTGGGACAATGGGAATATGCAATTGGGCAGAGTTTCTTTACACTTATTCTCCTCCTCTAAATGGGACCCCTAACCCTTCTTTTATAGGCTAGAAGAAGCTAGGTATTTGGATGAACCCTTGGCCATGCATGGCCAGGAGTTTCAGTTAACTCACCCAAAGTTGTGTGTTCCGTCGTCAACTTTCTTTTTTTCATGTTTTTGTCAGTCCACGCAGGCTGTTTTAGGTCAGCTAGCGTGTACACACATGCAACAGTGGAGTAGGGCATGTGGGACCTTATAAAAGAGGTTT
>JASDQU010103688.1:505863-531566 GCA_032191745.1 Picea mariana
GGGCAGAGTTTCTTTACACTTATTCTCCTCCTCCAAATGGGACCCCTAACCCTTCTTTTATAGGCTAGAAGAAGCTAGGTATTTGGATGAACCCTTGGCCATGCATGGCCAGGAGTTTCAGTTAACTCACCCAAAGTTGTGTGTTCCGTCGTCAACTTTCTTTTTTTCATGTTTTTGTCAGTCCACGCAGGCTATTTTAGGTCAGCTAGCGTGTACACACATGCAACAGTGGAGTAGGGCATGTGGGACCTTATAAAAGAGGTTTTATAAAGAGTTTTTCAGCAGTCCTTTGGCAAAGAAGGGATATGAGATGGCCTAATGCCAGGTAAGCATGTATGGTGCAAATTAGGGTTATAACAGATGCCCCCTAATGTGTGAGGTCACAAGAGCATCTGATGGCCGAAATACATTACCAATCTCTACTGATGTGTCGAACAAGTGAGCCCAGGGACCAAGAACCAGGAGGCACTGTCTGCAAAATAACAAATGTCTCACCGAGGCAGGCATACCCATGCTCGGGATAAAATAAAATCATGGCTACCAATCAAATACACTGTAGATCCATGTCAAATAACTATATAAAGTGTAGCCACGAACAATACACAGCGGAGCTACATCTCGAAATCAAAAAGATATACATATAGAGTATCCATCTTCTAGAAGCTTATAATATGGCCTGATGGCTAGAGATGAGGTCTTCAAAGCTCGAGCAACAACTTTAAAATCTTCAAAACTCGGGTAGGAGTTTAATATGAGTGTACAACTTCATTACCCAAAGGTCTTCGACTGTTTGTCGGTCATGGACTAGAGAATCTTGATGATCAAACTGAAGGCTTCATTGATTTCGAAAAAAGACTTGATTGGACATTCAAGATGGCCAGGTATGAGGGAAAGAGACAAATTGCAGAGGGGTCGACTCAGGCTTGGTAGAAACTTCCCTTGGACAACAACACGAAAAATGATGAGACTTAGGCAGCATGGCATTAATCATAATTTTACGAAGCAAGAGGCAACACAAACTCTCCATATGTTTGGAAGAAGAACCAAATGGAGGAGGACACAACTCTATGTAGTGAGAACAAATTCCTAAGGTCGTACTACATCCCATTGTTTGACGAAAAAACGGACAGATGTGCTTTATCCAAGGGTGACTCATTATGTTGCCAATAAAGAAAATACTTTTCGCTGCCAATAAAGAATGTTACGTTACAATGGAGGAACGAGTGCTACAAACATACAAGTTTAAGGCGCAAGGACAAGACTGATGTTCAGAATAATGATACTCGGGAAAAATCCTCCAGGGGCCAAGGGTGTTGTTGGTCACTGTAATTATTTATTAACTAAACAATCAAGTGTTACATAAATTGTCAACCCAGGGAAGTCTGTTTATTTCAAAGGCAATCACACACTGTATATGCTCAATCTGAAAAGAAATCTAGAGTTGTAGTAAAAGTACATTAATCACACCTTGCCTTGAACAGACTGAAGTTCTACTTTGAATTACAGAAAAGAAATCTATCTATTGTAGAGTTCGAGGTTTAAGAAAATAATTATCAGAAGAATCCTGGATTACATTAAGAAACAACAACCTAGGAAAATAAATCTTTCAGGATACTACAAGGAAGACTAGATATTATGTAATAGAGAACAAGACCCTATTCCCCAAGCAGGAATCTTCAGCACCTGTTTCCGACTATCACACTTTATGAACTCATTACTAATCAAACTGATTGACATGTACTGAAGGCTAACTATCTCATAACAGAGAGCAGGATCCTATTCCCCAAGTAGGAATCTTCAGCACCTATCTCTGATTATCACACTTTCATGAACTCATTACTAATCAAAATGATTGACATGTACTGAAGGCTATCTATCTCATAACAGAGAACAAGACCCTATTCCCCAAGCAACAATCTTCAGCACCTGTCTCTGATTATCACACTTTCATAAATTCATCAAGAAGAATTACCAATCAGAATGATTAACAGTTACCCAAGCATGAATTGTATGAAAACAATGTAACAATCAGTAAAGCAAAGTTTCAGCAAAACAGAGTTCAGTAAAGTAGAGTTTCAGCAAAACAACGTTTAATCAAGGCATGAACAAAAATAATACTAACACACTACAGAACTAATGGGTGATTCTTGTGAAGAAGGTGGGCCCTCCCTTCTCACAAGATTCCCTAGGAATGAAAGGAACTAAGAAGAAATGCTCAAAATAATCTTTTATTCATCTGTCAATTGTATCATGTTACAATATCCAAAGTGAACACGTCCTTATCTGTAATTCCTTTCTAGAAAAAAAGGATTCTTTCTAATGATGATTTCCCCTTATTTAAAGAGGAGAATCCTCTCAATACAATTGATCATCAAATTACATGTGCACATACAAATCCTATTCTTAGTCAGATCTAATCTTCTATGCTGGAATAGGATATTTTGATCTCCCGTAGAAAAATGCTATTACAATAGTTGGAATGGTGCTGGGTTGAGGTGTAGTTGTTGCGGCCGGTGTAACAGCTTCTTTATTTATCTTCTTGTTACTGTTGTTGTATACTTTTTTAGCATCGCAAATCAAAGACTGTTTCAGCAACGTGGTCTCAAGCAGCAGCGATGGTTGGTGCTAGCTTAAGGTGCAACTGTTGCATCCAATTTAATAGCTCCTTCTTGTTACTGTTGTTTGAATTGTTGTTCTAACATCGCAGATTACAGACTTTTTCAGGAATGAGATTTGCGTGTTGTTGACTGTTTTAGCAACAGGTCTTCAAGCAACAACAATAATCTGCAGTTCAAACTGTTTCAGCAACTATATGTTTCTGATCGATGGCTAACTATGAGAGTAATGTAAAATAAATTAAACATATAGTAAAGACAAGAAACGTTATATACCTTTGGAAAGATAGGTTAAGGTGATAATGTAAGCTTAAATGTGAGTGGGAAAAGGATGTAATGATAGCAAAAAGTATGAACAAAAAGGTACATTATAGGGTCCTAACATCCCCCCCAACTAAAAAGGTTGTATGTCCTCAGGCAACTTCAATCTGAATCAGAATCCAGATACCGACTCTGAGCGTGCAAATTACTTAAGCAGTAGCTGTGGAAAGTGTTGTCTATTGGAGCTCTGAATCCTTGAACGCGTTGTAGCCTTTTCCAAGTTGTTGTTTCAACCTTCTTGGGCAACTTATGATGAACTTGATATTTCTCTGCTGGCATCTACAGAATAGGAAAATGGAACTAATAACCTATCCAGCTTTCAGCACATTGCTGAACACATTTGATGTAGTTAGGTACCCAAGAGATTGTTATCTCAAGATTGGTAGGACTAAAGGGATTGTGTTCCTACCTTTACTCAGAAGATTGTTGCCAAAACATGTTATTTGCTTGTAGGGCAGTGATCTATGTGTATTTAATAAACTATTGACAATCCTGAAGTACTGTTGTCTGTAGTTGCCGAATATATTGAATCATCCCTGGTTTCTTAAAAAAATGATAATACTTTGCAACAAAGGTGGAAGCGTTATGTGGTTCTGGCCGTATCCAGAGGAGGCGGTTATCCTCATTATGCTTGGCATCTAGGAATTCATTCTTCCATGTAATCTGATTGTTAAGGAAGGAGGTGAGTGCCCGAATATGGATATCACTAACAAGAGGGTTAAGGTTAAGCTGTCGGTTCTCAGGGATGGCCTCATTATAAAGATATACCTCACATAGGAAGTGATGATCAATAGTAGAGGCTTCTGCAAAAGTTCTAACAAAATCTGTTGGATTTAACACTGCATGGGGTCTGCCTTCTTTGATTGATTTAATCTGAAAAAATGAAAGTCGTTCTATGAGGAAAAGAGAGTAATTGGAGGATGGTTACCTTAAAGCCAACAATTTTTGTGCCAAGTCAAACATCAGGAGAAATTTGCCTTTTAGCTCTTCATTATGCTTCTTATGGGCACGGGATTCTTGGCGTGTTTGCTCCAAAGCTTCCGAGTTTGAATATATGTGGTTTAGCCAAAGTAGTCTATGCTCCTGTAGGCTTTTGTCCTGTGTAACAACAGACTCTTTTTTCCATTTGTCCATTATTGTCTACTCATCCCATGGTTTCTTCTATTTGTTCCCCTGCTGCACTTGATCGATCCTCAATGTTTTCTATTGGTTTCTCAACTGTCTCAGGACTCCAAATCTCTTTCCCTATTTCAAAGTTTGCTTGAAAGGAAGGTTGAGATTTTGGTTTTCGAGAGTTTGGTTGCTGAGGAGCAATAGATTCAGATTTTGATATAATCGCGTCAATAAAAGTCTTTCTTTCTCCCCTTCCTCTACCCCTGCCACCCATAGGTTTAGTTTCTTTGGGGTCTCTGCGTCCTCTCATGCAATCTGTATATCTGAAAGAACATAAGTGCTTTTGAAATCTATAATTTCCTTCCCCGGCAACAACGCCAAAATGTTGGTCACTGTAATTGCTTATTAACTAAACAATCAAGTTTTACATAAATTATCAACCTAGGGAAGTCTGTTTATTTCAAATGCAATCACACACTGTATATGATCAATCTCAAAAGAAATCTAGAGTTGTAGTAAAAGTACATTAATCGCACCTTGCCTTGAACAGACCAAAGTTCTACTTTGAATTACAAAAAAGCAATCTATCTATTGTAGAGTTCTATGTTTAAGGAAATAATTATTAGAAGAATCCTGGATTACATTAAGAAACAACAACCTAGGAAAATAAATCTTTCAGGATATTGCAAGGAAGACTAACTATTCTATAACAGAGAACAGGACCCTATTCCCCAAGAAGGAATTTTCAGCACCTGTTTCCGACTATCACACTTTCATGAACTCATTACTAATCAAAATAATTTACATGTACTAAAGGATAACTATCTCATAACAGAGAACATGACCCTATTCCCCAAGTAGGAATCTTCAACACATGTCTCTGATTATCACACTTTCATGAACTCATTACTAATCAAAATGATTGACATGTACTGAAGGCTAACTATCTCATAATAGAGAATAGGACCCTATTCCCCAAGCAAGAATCTTCAACACCTGTCTCTGATTATCACACTTTCATAAATTCATCAAGCATAATTACCAATCAGAATGATTAATAGTTACCCAAGCATGAATTGTATGAAAACAATGTAACAATCAGTAAAACAAAGTTTCAGGAAAACAGAGTTCAGTAAAGTAGAGTTTCAGCAAAACAGAGTTTAATCAAGGCGTGAAAAAAAATAATACTAACACACTACATAACTAATGGGTGAATCTTGTGAAGAAGGTGGGCCCTCCCTTCTCACAATATTCCCTAGGAATGAAAGCAACTAAGAAGAAATGCTCAGAATAATCTTTTATTCATCTGTCAATTGTATCATGTTACAATATCCAAAGTGAACACGTCCTTCTTTGTAATTCTTTTGTAGCCAAAAATGATTCTTTCTAATGATGATTTCCCCTTATTTAAAGAGGAGAATCCCCTCAATACAATTGATCATCAAATTACATGTGCACATACGAATCCTATTCTTAGTCAAATCTAATCTTCTATGCTGGAATAGGATATTCTGATCTCCTGTAGCAAAATCCTATTACAATAGTTGGAATGGTGTTGGGTTGAGGTGTAGCTATTGCAGCTAGTGTAATAGCTTCTTTATTTATCTTCTTGTTACTGTTGTTGTATACTGTTTCAGCATCGCAAATCATGGATTGTTTTAGCAACGAGATTTGCGTTCTGACTATTTCAGCAACATGGTCTCAAGCAGCAGCGATGGTTGGTGTTGGCTTAAGGTGCGGCTGTTGCGGCCAGTGTAACAGCTCCTTCATGTTACTGCTGTGTGAATTGTTGTTCCAACATCACAGATCACAGACTGTTTTAGCAACGAGATTTGCGTGTTGTTGACTGTTTCAGCAACGGGTCTTCAAGCAGTAACAATAATCTGCAGTTCAAACTGTTTCAGCAACTATATGTTTCTGATCGATGGCTAAGTATGAGAGTAATGTAAAATTACATGTAAATCAAATTAAACATTTAGTAAAGAGAAGAAACGTTATATACCTTTGGAAAGATAGGTTAAGGTGATAATGCAAGCTTAAATGTGAGTGGGAAAATGATGTAATGATAGGAAAAAGTATGAACAAAAAGGTACAGTATAGGGTCCTAACAGGCAATAAGATGCAGAAGCAAAGTGCTACAAGGCTGGCAGATAAGGTATGCAAATGTGGTTAACAAAACACACAATGGTAATGTCCTTTGATGTAAGTTTAACGAGCCTAGAGAAGGTAAGCTCGATGGTTTTTCACATTTAGAGAGTCTGAAAAAACATAAAAGGAGACTCCATTGGGGTACCTTTTTTGAAGATAGTCTAGTCAGTTTGAAAAAGGGGTAAACTAGCACCGACAAGACGTCTATTCAAAACCATTTTAATGAGTGTGATAAGGACAAGAGCAGTTGGCTATTTTTTCATTTTTAAGTAGTCTGAAAAAAGCTTAACTATGGACTCCGTCAGAAATGTTCTTCTGGACCAGTTTAACAAGTGTGAAAGAATAAGGTCACTTGACGATCTTTTCAATTTTAGGGAGTCTGAAAAGAGCCTAACTATGGACTCTGTGGGGGTTCCTTCTTCGTAAGTTTAGTCCCTCAGGCCTGAAAAAGGGATATAATTATACCTGAGAGTACTCTTCTAGAGAACTAAAGTTCCATAGAGTATACCTTTGTTCGTACAGTTCACCATCTAGACCGAAAAAGGGGTAAACTACCACTGGATAGACATGACTTCAAATTTCAGTTTAACAAGCATGAAAGGCCACAAGATCGCTCGACAATATTTTCATGTTTAGAGGGTCTGAAAAGGGATTAAAAGAATACCCATAGAGGTTACTTTTCTCAGTTAATCCAGATGATATCGAAAAGAATAAATGTAGTCTCGCTAGATGTTGCTTTTGAATCTCAAAGTGAGCTTGAAAATCAACAAAGTTAGCTCATGATCGACACTTTGTGGGTCGATTCTGGGTATCTCCTCGGGGGAGCAGTATGCTCTGATGAAAACATTGTCTACGATGCTAGGGGTTCAAGAGAGATTTATAGGTACCATTTCAGCAATACTTGCCATATTACCCTCGGCATAAACAACATGAGTATCCAAAGGATTGATAGGAAAAGACCTATCTCTATTCATAATCAAAGTGAATTCTCCGACTTTGATTCTACTTAACTCTAGGAGGAAGTAAGATCTATGATGAAGATCATCCCAAGGTTTGTCCGAACTAGTCATTGCTTCAATTACTGCCTCGTCAGAGCGCAAGACTAAGTCTAACGAATCGATGCCATCGAGAGAATCCTGAGCTCAAATAGGCTCTAGAAGTGGATCGAACTCTTGTGCAGGAGTTGGATCTGTATTAGCTGAAGTTTGCTGGACTGAAGAGTATGCTACTTCATCTACAGACAAGGACATGGACATGCCTGGGTGCCCTGTCCCTTCCATCGTGGCTGATGGGGAAGGAAGTATCCACGGATTTTCAAAGTAAGTCATGCGGAACGACGAAACTTGAAAAATCTCAACCTTATGGTGATTGGATATAAACTTGATATCGCCTTGAGGGGGCGGGTAATAGAAGGTACCCATCAAAGATGGGCACAAACCAACCCCTACGTTGACCATGCCTAGTTGAGGATTATCAATTATTGGGACCGTGGATGCCCCTAATGTAGGTTCAGGTCTTGAGAAAGACAATTGATTGATGGTCACAATCTAACCCTCGTGTGGAAACAACAAGACCCGGAAAATGTAGCAACCACAGCTTGCATGACATAAGTCCAACTCCTTCCTAACAAGATATTATACTTGAGTGGTGCATCGACTACCTCTACTTCGACATAAAAAGTCTTCCCACCTAACTGCACGGGAAAAGAAAGAAGGATACCATGTGGTTGGAATGAACGACTTTCGAAAGAGGTGAGGAGAGTAGCTGACGGAGACAAAATGGGTTGGCCAACGACATAACGCATGTCGAGGTGCCCTCATCAACCACCATGCGGAAGATATTTCGAGTAAAAATTTTCATGGGATAAGCCACTACCATCTGAAATGCTATGTGGTAAGGCAGACGAGGTTTTAAGTCAGTTGTATCCAGCATGATTGTACCCAGATTACAAGTCTCGGTAGATCCTAAAGCAGTTAATAAGGTTTTCCTCTAGGAAGGGAAACTTTGGAGGACCTCCAAAGAAAACATCGCACAAGGGGTTTGTGATAAATCTTCCACCACAGAATAGTTCTGGGTGGCCCTTGCGTTTGGGTTGTGAGAGGATTTTTTGAACTCACCTTTGGGGATGCATGTCATTGTTTCACCCAACGTCTTCCCAATCTATAGAGGAAGAGATGGGAGTTCGTCTTCTTTGCCCTTCTCATAAGTGCTTGGTTTACTATAGTCATGCACTCTAGTCAATATAAAAGCATCACCCTTCACCATATATACATTCACGGATGTGGGGCTGTTCGAAGATGGAGAGGATCCTTGGCTGCCCCCTTCCGTGCTTGCAAAGGATTGGGTTAGATTTTGCCCATGTTGGAATGGATTGGTTAACACAGTAGGCTATTGCTGTGTCACAAACTTTTGGGCCTCTACAAGCCAGGGACAAAGGTGGGTTGGCTGGTCCTCTGCACATGGGTTGCATGGATACCTCGCCTTCCGTTTCTCAGTATTTCCCCCGCCAGCATTATCAGTAGGCTTCTTATCCCCCTTACCCTTATTTCGTTGTTTTTTCTTTCCTTCAGACTGTTGGGTGGCCTTGGATTAGTCGATTGCACTGTGTGTACATCCGATGTTTTGGTAGGGGGAGTAACCAAAGCAGTACTTTGGCTAGCCGTTGTGTGTTGTATAGAAAATTGTTGCAACTGATTCGTTAGTTGCTCAGCGGGTTTTGTTTGTGATGAACAAACAATACCATTGGCATGTGGTCCAACTCTCTGTTTGGTTTTATCAAGTATTGAGCGTGGTGCATCTGGAAATATCTCGTATAATAAACCGGACTGAGAATATATTAGCTCAAGTTGTTGAGCTCTCATGATGGCGTCTTCTT
Source organism: Picea mariana (assembly GCA_032191745.1). Classification (NCBI taxonomy): domain Eukaryota; kingdom Viridiplantae; phylum Streptophyta; class Pinopsida; order Pinales; family Pinaceae; genus Picea; species Picea mariana. The sequence goes on from JASDQU010103688.1 coordinate 514,936, forward strand.
CAGAAAATACTCTCGACGTCGTGACGTCTTTGGACAACTATGGGACCAAAGAATTAAGAAACCACTCGAGCAGGAATGCTGGTGGGATTTGGTACCTTAATTAAACTCTTTCTGCATCTCCATTCTCGAATGTGATCAGAGATATGGTCTGCTTTAGTTTGCGAGAAATTGGTCAGCAATTTGGTGCCAACGTCGTATCTCACAGGCAACTGGAAATGGTTTAGGAAAGCCATCGCTAGTTCACCGAAGGAAGAGTATCTTGAGCAGTCGAGCTCAATGTACCATTTAATGGCCCTCCCAATGAGATTATGTTGAAAAAATCACAACTGTATTGAGTCGTCTTTCAACGAGTTAGATGAGCACCAAAGATGGAAGGTAGTCACTTGATCTCCTAGATCTTCGTTAGGCTTGGCTTTGAACTTTGGGATGTTTGAAGGAAACTTCATCGGCATAGGAGGCCAACGCGAATCATGACAGATAGGGTCATTCAACAAGATTGTCAAGTCTAGCAAATGCAAGGTTCCCAAGAAGGGTAGTTTGGGTTGTTGGTGATAACCTTTGAAAAAGGGGCGTGGATTTTGACTGGCACCAGGTTGCCAGGAAACGTTTGGCTGCTGGCCCGAATTCTGGAAGAAACCATGGCCATGGCTACCATATGGATTTTGCATGTGAGGAGACATCATCGACGGATTTTCGAAATAGGACATAGATGGTTGGGCAGTCACTTATGTATGTCCCTAAAACAAATAGGCAACTAGGTTGCCAGCGCGCGAACAGTCACTCGGCGGGTACAGTCGAAAGTCGGGTAGACCACAATGAGCAGGGTATCAATTCTGAAACTTGTCAAGGGTATCAAAAGCAAGTGGTAAAGAATACAATTGACGACCTCGAACAGATTCGAGACCCACAAAGCCCCATGGCAAATGCAATTGACAAAATCCCAAAACAAGCCCTCTATATGTGTTCTCCACTACGATTGGTCCAGCTTTGGAGGGGTTATCTCCACTACCTTTCCACACGCGACTTCATGTTTATCCCCTATGTTAGAGGAGGGTCCCAGATAAATTTCATGATATTGGCCTTGGACACTCCCTAACTCAAACTCCAATGTTTGATTTTAATGGCCTCGAAGAGTTTCCTCTCCAACCTAATCCAAGGCCCTAATCCTGAACTAGTTGGTTAACCCTACAAACATAAAAGTCTAATAAATTTTAGATTTAGCGTTAATTTTATGGCTTGTCTTATGTCAAGGGGTATGAAAGTGAAACTGATGATGTTTTGAAAGGCGAAAGTAAAAAATGAAAAGAAAGTTGGAAACAAAAATTTTACTTAACACAAATTTTCAACAAATTTTCAATTTTTTATTTATTTTTATTTTTCTAAGATCTTTTGAATCAGAAAACTTAAAGAAGGATTTCACTTGGCTACGAGATACTTACGATCTAAGTAAACTATCAAGAACTTAAGAAAAAAAAAGATTTTTCCCTGGCTACTAATGCAAAATCACACTTCTCAACCAAACAAGAAAATGAAAGAGATTTATTTATTTATTTAAATGCTGATAAAAAAAAAAAAGGAAAAATACCAACAAGTAAAAAACCAAGAAAAACAATTATGTCCTAATCATAGATCACAAAGAATCACTTCAATAAATCACACACTAGCAACTTAAAAAATGACTCTCACACTTGTTTAAAAACCGTAAAGAAATTTTTTTAATGAAAACTTTAAAATGAAAAAAGTAAGCTAAGGCTAAGATCAACCCTAAGCTACTAACTGCTAGGATAGAGATTCAAAAACCTGAGAGTTATAACTCCTGTCAAGGGAAAGGATGACTGCCTTACCCTCAACAAAAACTATCCTGCACAGGCACGCTACTAACAATCCAACAGTAAGCATGTGCACGTGAGTTGTGTAGAGCCAAAGGGCGTGTACACGCGTGCTGACCTTCTACAGGACATGTTTATCTCTAAAACTCTGAAACAAATGAAAACAGACAATCCAAACGAGGAAGAGACCACTGACATTGAAAACCAGGATCTCTTTAAGGCTTAGACACTCTTTTTAACAGAAAAAAGAAAACAATGTAAGGAAAAAAAATCATAAAACAAAACAATCTGAGACAAGACTGCAAACAACCAAGACTTAGAATGAATTCCAAAAAACCCTTGAGAATGATTGATTCTGATAGGGAAGAGAATGACTGCATCAAATTTTTTCTAGAATCTACATGCTACTGCTACTTCTTCAGCTAGCGTTTACACGTGGGCTATAAGAGATTAGGGCACGGGTACATGCGTGAAGACCTTATGTAGGCCGTGTGTACCTCTGTGGGTCTAGAAAAAACATAGTCAAACAAATAACAAATATAGCTGGTATGGAAAACCAAACTCTTTGCTAGCTCAGACTTTGCAGAAACTTCAAAAAATAGGCAAGAAAACCAGTCTTTTAAAACTACCCAAAACTACTTCCAGGAACCCTACAGACTTCCCTAGTACGGTCGCCAATTCTATTGTGGTGGGAAATCCCCCTACGGACTAGCAAATAGGGTTATATTATGCATGCAGATATGACCAAAAGAAACCTACTTTCTACCTTCGTCCCCAGACCTAATCCACAATTCTTTTCAGTGAATACATGATTAGACCAACATACCTTGTTCCGGATGGTCGAAGTCGATCCTTCTTTACGCTTGACTGCTTGTTGGTTTCTCTCCTCCCAATGCTAACCTGCATACAAAAAAAGCAACAAAAAACACATGCATTTTACCTAAAGACTAATGGGTTAGAGATTCAAACATATATTTACTAAACTATGAAGAACTCATATAGTGGGACGGGAAAAGAATTTCTTTATTATTAACTTTAATGAATCAACTTACAATGTCGAGACCGGCCATTGCTTCGCAAATCCTGATCCTGGGCTCCTCTTCAAATGTCCTCCAACTTCTTTGCTTTGTATCTCTTCTTGCACAAGGATGACTAAAGGGTTGGGACAATGGGAATATGCAATTGGGCAGAGTTTCTTTACTCTTATTCTCCTCCTCCAAATGGGACCCCTAACCCTTCTTTTATAGGCTAGAAGAAGCTAGGTATTTGGATGAACCCTCGGCCATGCTTGGCCGAGAGTTTCAGTTAACTCACCCAAAGTTGTGTGTTTCGTCGTCAAATTTCCTTTTTTTGTGCTTTTGTCGGTCCACGTGGGCAGTTTTAGGTCAGCTAGCGTGTACACATGTGCAACAGTGGAGTAGGGCAAGTGAGACCTTATAAAGAGGTTTTTTAAAGAGTTGTTCAGCAGTGCTTTTGCAAAGAAGGGATCTGAGATGGCCTGATGCTAGGTAAGCATGTATGGTGCAAATTAGGGTTATAACAGATGCCCCCTAATGTGTGAGGTCATAAGAGCATATGATGGCCGAAATACATTACCAATCTTTACTGATGTGCCGAACAAGTGAGCCTAGGGACCAAGAACCGGGAGGTGTCATCTACAAAATAAAAAATGTCTCACTGAGGTGAGCATACCCATGCTCGGAATAAAATAAAATCATGGCTACCAATCAAATACACTGTAGATCCATGTCAACTAACTATATAAAGTGTATCCACGAACAATACACAACGGAGCTACATCTCGAAAAAAAAAAGATATACATATAGAGTATCCATCTTCTAGAAGCTAATATAGCCTGATGGCTGGAGATGAGGTCTTCAGAGCTCAAGAAACAACTTCAAAATCTTCAAAACTCGAGTAGGAGCATAATATGAGTGTACGAATTCACTACCCAAAGGTCTTCGACGGCTTGTCGGTCATGGACTAGAGAATCTTGATGATCAGACTGAAGGCTTCATTGATTTAGAGCAAAGACTTGAGTGGACATTCAGGATGGCCAGGTATAAGGGCAAAAGACAAATTGCAAAGTGGCCGACTCAGGCTTGGTAGAAACTTCCCCTGGACGACAACACGATAAATGATGAGACTTGGGTAGCATGGAATTAATCATAAGTTTACGAAGCAAGAGGCAATGCAAAATCTCCATATGTTTGGAAGAATAACCAAACGGAGGAGGACACAACTCTATGTAGAGAGAACAGCTTCCTAAGGTCGTATTACATCCCATAGTTTGACGAACAAATAGACAGATATGATTTATCCAAGGGAGACTCATTATGCTGCCAATAAAGAAAATACTTTTCCCTTCCTCTTTTTGGGGTATATTTGATTTTTTTGTCTTTTTCAATAATTTTGGAAAAAGAATAAAAGAATGTTACCTTACAAAGGAGAATCGAGCGTCGCAAACATACTAGGTCCAAGTGCATGGAACACAGGGATGTTCAGGGAAAAGAGACATATGCAAGAAAAGGACACTCGGGAAAAATCCTCCAGGGCATAAAGGTGTCAAGATGCAGAGGTAAAATGCTACAGTGCTTGCATATAGGGAATGCTTCAGATGGTTTAGTTGAGAGCAACATAGAGCCGACATTAGGCCAAAGACGTGGGTATGCAAATGCAATTAATAAGATACACAATGGTAACATCCTTCGATGTAAGTTTAACAAGCCCAGAGAAGTTAAGCTCGACGGTTTTTCATATTTAGAGAGTCTAAAAAACATAAAAGGAGACTCCATTGGAGTACCTTTTTCGAAGATAGTCTAGTCGGTTCGAAAAATGTGTAAACTAGCACTGACAAGACATCTATTCAAAACCATTTTAACGAGTGTGAGAATGACAAGATCACTCGGCCATTTTTTCATTTTTAAGGAGTCTGAAAAAAGCTTAACTATGGGCTTTGTCAGAAATGTTCTTCTGGACCAATTTAATGAGTGTGAAAGAATAAGGTCACTCGACGATCTTTTCAATTTTAGGGAGTCTGAAAAGAGCTTAACTATGGACTCCGTGGGGGTTCCTTCTTTGTAAGTTTAGTCCCTCAGTCTTGAAAAAGGGATAAAATTATACCTCAGAGTACTCTTCTAGAGAACTAAAGTTCCATAGAGTATACCTTTGTTCGTACAGTTGACCGTTCGGACCGAAAAAGGGGTAAACTACCACCGGATAGACGTGACTTCAAATTTCAGTTTAATGAGCGTGAAAGACCACAAGATCACTCGACAATCTTTTCATTCTTAGAGGGTCTGAAAAGTGCTTAAAAGAAGACCCATAGAGGTTACTTTTCTTAGTTAATCTAGACGAGATCGAAAAGCATAAATGCAGGCTCACTGGATGTTGCTTTCGGATCTCAAAGCAAGCTTGAAAAACAACAAAGTTAGCTCATGATCGACTCTTTGTGGGTCGATGCCTGGCATGTCCTTGGGGGAGCAGTCTTCTCTAACGAAAACATTATCTACGATGCCAGGGGTTCTGGAGAGATTTAAAGGTACATATTTAGTGATACTTGCCATATTACCCTCGGCATAAACAACATGAGTAGCCAAAGGATTTATAGGACAAGACCTATCTCTAGTCATAGTCAAAGTGAATTCCCCTGCTTCAATTCGTCTTAACTTTGGGAGGAAGTAAGATCTGTGATGAAGATCGTCCCAAGGTTTTTCCATACTAGTCATTGCCTCAATTATAGCTTTATCATAGGGCAAGACTAAGTCTAATGAATCGGTGTGAACGAGAGAACCCTGAGTCCAAATAGGCTCCAGAAGTGGATCAAGCTCTTGTGCGGGAGTTGGATCAATGTTGGTTGAATCTTGCTGGACTAAAGAGTACGCTACTTCAGCTGTGGACAAGGGCATGGACATGCCCGAGTGCCCTGTTCCATCCATCGTGGTCAATGGGGAAGGAAGTATCCACGGATTGTCGAAGTAAGTCATGCGGAACGACGAAACTTGAAAAATCTCAACCTTATGGTGATTGGATATAAACTTGATATCGCCTTGAGGGGGCGGGTAATCGAAGGTACCCATCAAAGATGGGCACAAACCAAACCCTACGTTGACTACACCTGGTTGAGGATTATCGATCATCAGTACCATGGATGCCCCCAAAGAAGGGTCAGGTCTGGAGAAAGACAATTGATCAATGGTCACTATCTGGCCCTCGTGTGGAAACAACAAGACCCGAGAAACTGTAGCAACCACAACTTGCATGGAATAAGTCCAACTCCTTCCTAAAAAGAGGTTATAGTCGAGGGGAGCATTGACTACCTCTACCTCGACACACACGGTCTTCCCTCCTAACTGTACGGGGAAAGAGGGAATGATACCATGTGGTCGGAATGAACGACCGTCGAAAGTGGTGAGGAGAGTAGGTGACGGAGACAAAACGGTCTAGCCAACAGCCCTCGAACATGCCAACCACATAACGCATGTCGAGGCACCCTCATCAACAACCGTGCGGAAGATATTTTGAGTAAAATTTTTCGTGGGATAAGCCACTACTATCTGAAATGCTACGTGGTAAGGCAGATGAGGTTTTAAGTCGGTTGTATCCAGCATGATTGTACTCGGATTACAAGTCTCGGTAGATCCTAAAGCAGTTAACAAGGATTTCCTTTGGGAAGGGAAACTTTGGAGGACCTCCAAAGTGGACATCGCACAAGGGGTTTGTGATAAATCTTCCACCATAGAATAGTTTTGGGCAGCCCTTGCATTTGGGTTATGAGAGGCTTTTTTGAATGCACCTTTGGGGATGTGTGTCATTGTTTCACCCAATGTATTCTCAATCTGTAGAGAAAGAGATGGGAGTTCGACTTCTTTTCCCTTCTCAGAAGTTCTTGGTTTACTATAGTCATGCACTCTAGTCGATATAAAAGCATCACCCTTCACCATATATACATTCGCGAATGTGGGGTTGTTCGAAGACAGAGAGGGTCCTTGGCTACCCCTTTTCATGCTTGCAAAGGCTTGGGTTAGATTTTTCCCATGTTGGAATGGATTGGTTAACACAACAGGCTGTTGCTGTGTCACAAACTTTTGGGCCTTTGCAAGATGGGGACAAAGGTGGGTCAGGTGGTCCTCCGCGCACAGGTTGCATGGATACCTCACCTTCCGTTTTTCAGTATTTCCCCTGCCAGCATTATTGGTGGGTTTCTTATCCCCCTTACCCTTATTTCGTGTTTTCTCTTTCCTTCAGGCTGCTGGGTGGCCTTTGGATTAGTCGATTTCACTATGTGTACATCCGACGTTTTGGTAGGGGGAGCAGCCAAAGCAGTAGTTTGGCTGGCCGCTGTGTGTTGTATAGACAATTGTTGCAACTGATTCGTTAGTTTCTCAGTGGGCTTTGTTTGTGCTAAACCAACAATACCATTGGCATGTGGTCCAACTCTTTGTCTGGTTTTATCAAGTATTGGACGTGGTGCATCTCGAAAGATCTCGTATAATAAACCGGACTGAGAATAGATTAGCTCAGGTTGTTGAGATCTCATGATGGTGTCTTCTTCAGAAAATACTAATGACGTCACGGCATCTTTGGACAACTGTGGGACCAAATACTTAAGAAACCACTCGAGCAATAATGATGGTGGGACTGGTACCTTAATTAAACTCTTTCTGCGTCTCCATTCTCGAATGTGATCAGAGATATGGTCTGCTTTAGTTTGCGAGAAATTGGCCAGCAATTCGGTGCCAGTGTCATATCTCACAGCCAACTAGAAATGGTTTAGGAAAGCCATCGCTAGTTCATCGAAGGAAGAGTATCTTGAGTGGTCGATCTCAATGTACCATTTCATGGCACTCCCAATGAGAGTACATTGAAACAATTGCAACTGTACAGAGTCATCTTTCAACAAGCTAGATGAGCACCAAAGATGGAAGGTAGTCACATGGTCTCCTAGATATTCGTTAGGCTTGGATTCAAAATTTGGGATGCCTGAAGGAAACTTCGTCGGCATAGGAGGCCAACGCGGATCATGATAGATAGGGTCATTCAACAACCTTGTCAAGTCTGGAAAATGCAAGGTTGCCAGGAAGGGTAGTTTGGGTTGTTGGTGATAACCTAGGAAAAAGGGGCCTAGAGTTTGACTGGCACCAGGTTGCCAGGAAAAGTTCGGCTGCTGGCCCGGATTCTGGTAGAAACCATGGCCATGGATAGCATATGGATTTTTCATGTGAGGAGACATCATCGGTGGATTTCCAAAATAAGACATAGATGGTTGGGCATGCATTACATTTGAAGGACTTTGGGAAGGATTTCTCCATGTTGGTCCCGTGGGGTTAGGCATAGTGCTTTGTCTGGGGTTCCATTGATTATGAAAAGAATTACCCCAGATTGGCATTCCTGATGAGGGAACTGATCCCTACCAAGAATTCCAAGGCCTTGCTGCGGAAGAAGTTCCTGGGTATGCCCCCTGTGTAGGAATAGTACCCTGCATAGGAATAGGTTGTCTGAAATCGGGGTTGCCCCCAGTTGGGAAAGTAGTTCACGAGAAGGCATTGTTACCAAATGCACCGAAGAAATAAAATGATGTCGAACCTACCAGCATACTATGCGAAGGTGGTCCTTGACTCCCTGCTCCAAGTAAACTATAGTGTATAGGTTGCTCGATGGTTTGTTGATGCGAGCCACCGAGTGAAGGGGACGAAGGAGGTATATGACCTCCCCCATAAGGGAAAGCGTTAAAAAGAGCAGGAGTGCCCCCCATGTGTCCTTGTAGAGGAGTGTTAGATATCCCTTCCTGTAGACCTAAAGTCTATAAAGTGGAGTTGGAAAGTACAGGACTTGTACCTGAACTAGGCATCCTGTATGAGAATAGAGGGCCTGTCGCACTTGGTGTGAAAGGCGTTGTGGCTTCCGCAAAAGATGGGAGCGGACCACTGTGAAATTTAGAGGCAGTTGAGACCATGGTGGCTCAGACCGATGATGGTGGGTTAGGAGGTAGAAACTCTCATATGGTGACAACCATAGTGGGAGTTGAAGAATTCCCAGAATGAGTAACAACATTTGTTTCCATTGTTGCGTGCAACACTGTCTGGTACACGTAAGGATGAATCGATACGATGATGGGTGCTGAAAGATCAGTGGTGGAGGTTTCAACTAGACCAAAAGCTTGCACTCCAAGGTCTAAAACAGTCGATTCCTATGGATGTTGGTCCGACACAATTTCTTGTGACCTGGTCGCTTCGAAAGACCCTTATTGGTCTAGCTTTTGCCTTAGTGGTGGCGAGGGTGGCTCCGGTGTAACCAGCAGTAGGCCAAGAAGCCTTCATGATCGGCAGAGCTCGTGATCCTCCATTGTGTGAGAATATCAAAGACACACTAGGGTAGTCTAACCGTTCAAAAACAACACGCACTAAAAAAGTCCCTAGAAGATAAGACATGAAAACACTAAATTAATTGGAAGAACAGTTACAACAACCAACACTAGAGCAACATACCGGTGCAAGTGCAACACGAAAACGGAAGCACCCTTTGGGTATACTCTACAAAGAGTGTTCCGATGTCTGTCCTAGGTACCACGGTATACCCCCACAGTAAACTGTATATGTCTCTAAAAAATATAGGCAACTAGGTTTCCAACGCGCGAACAGTCACCAGGCAGGTACAGTCGAAAGTCAGGTACCCCGTGGCAAATGCAATCGACAGAATTCCAAAACAAACCCTCTATATGTGTTCTCCACTACGATTGGTCTAGATTTGGAGGGGTTATCTCCGCTACCTTTCCGCACGTGACCTCATGTTTATCCCCTGTGTTAGAGGGGGGTCCTGGATAAATTTCATGATAATAGACTTGGACACTCCCTAACTCAGACTCCAATGTTTGATTTTAATGGCCTTGAAGAGTTTCCTCTCCAACCTAATCCGAGGCCCTAATCTTGAACTAGTTGGTTAACCCTACAAACATAAAAGTCTAATAAATTTTATATTTAGCGTTAATTTTATGGCTTGTCTTATGTCAAGGGGTATGAAAGTGAAACTAATGATGTTTTGAAATACGAAAGTAAAAAATGAACAGAAAGTTGGAAACAAAAATTTTACTTAACGCAAATTTTCAACAATTTTTCATATATATATATATTTAAGATCTTTTGAATCAGAAAACTTAAAGAAGTATTTCACTTGACTATGAGCTACTTACGATCTAAGTAAACTATCAAGAAATTAAGAAAAAAAACACTTTTCCCTGGCTACTAATGCAAAATCACACTTCTCAACCAAACAAGAAAATGAAAGAGATTTTTTTTTTTTGTTTAAATGCTGATAAAGCAAAAAGGAAAAATACCAACAAGTAAAAAATCAAGAAAAACAATTTTGGCCTAATTGCAGATCGCAAAGAATCACTTCTAGAAATCACACACTAGCAACTTAAAAAATGACTCACACTTGTTTAAAAACCCTAAAGAAAATTTTTTAATGACAACTTTAAAATGAAAAAAGCAAGCTAAGGCTAAGATCAACCCTAAGCTACTGACTACTAGGACAGAGATTCAAAAACCTGAGAGGTATAACTCCTGTAAAGGGAAAGGATGATTGCCTTACCCTCAACAAAAACTATAATGCACAAGCATGCTACTGACAATCCAACAGCAAGCGTGTGCATGTGAGTTGTGTAGAGCCAGAGGGTGTGTACACGCGTGCTAACCTTCTACAGGCCGTGTGTATCTCTAAAACTCTGAAACAAATGAAAATAGAGAATCCAAACCAGGAAGAGACCACTGATATTGAAAACCAGGATCTCTTGAAGGCTTAGACACTCTTTTTAACAGAAAAAAGAAAACAATGTAAGGAAAAAAAATTGTAAAACAAACCAATCTAAGACAAGACTGCAAACAACGAAGACTTAGAAAGAATTCCAAAAAACCCTGAGAATGACTAATTCTGACAAGGAAGAGGATGACTACCTCAAAAAAAATTTGGAATCTACACGCTACTGCTACTTCTTCAGCTAGCGTTTACATGCAGGCTGTAAGAGAGTAGGGTGTGGGTACATGCGTGCAGACCTTATGCAGGCCATGTGTACCTCTATGGGTCTCGAAAAAACATAGTCAAGCAAAAAACAAAGATAGCTGGTATGGAAAAACAGACTCTCTGCTAGCTCAGACTTTGCAGAAACTTCAAAAAACAGCCAAGAAAACCAATCTTTTAAAACTACCCAAAACTACTCCCAGGAACCCTAGAGACTTCCCCAGTAATAGTAATTCAACTTAGTACGAGAGGAACCATTGATTCACACAATTGGTCATCACGCTTGGATGAAAAGCCAGTGGCGCGAAGATATCGTGTGTCGGATTATGAATGAACGCCTCTAAGTCAGAACCCATGCTAGAAGCGATGCTTGTCACTCCTCGACTGTATCTTGACCCATAGTAGAGGTGTCTCTTCGGCACCCCTAGGGGCCCGTGTCACTTGCGAACCTCGACTAGGAAGCGTCTCGGTCGAGGCAGCTTTGAAGTTCAATTTCAAACGGTCGTTGAGAAGAATCCTTTGCAGACAACTTAAGTACGCGACGGGGTATTGTAAGTGGCAGAGTGGCCTTGTTGCCACGATCCACTGAGATTCAGCCCTTCATCACCTCGATTCAGAAGAGGAGAATAAGAGTAAAGAAACTTTTCCCAATTTCATATTCCATTGTCCCAACACTTTATCCATCCTTGTGCAAGAAGACATACAAAGAAAAGAAGTTTGAGGACATTTGAAGAGGAGCCCAGGATTAGGATTCGCGGAGCAGTGGCCAGTCTCGACATTGTAAGTTGATTCATTAAAGTTAATAATAAAGAAATGCTTTTCCTGTCCCACTATATAAATTCTTCATAGTTCAGTAAATATATGTTTGAATCTCTAACCCATTAGTCTATAGGTAAAATGCATGTGTAGTTTGTTGCTTGTTTTGTATGCAGGTCAGGCTTGGGAGGAGAGCTTCCAACAAGAGGTCAAGCATAAAGAAGGATCGACATCGACCATCCGGAACAAGGTTTGTTGGTCTAACCATGTATTCACTGAAAATAAATGGGGATTAGGTCTGGGGACAAAGGTAGAAAGTAGGTTTCTTTTGGTCATATCAAGAAACCATAGAGTGGGAAGAACTCATATTATGAAGAACTCATATAGTGGGAAGGAAAAAACATTTCTTTATTATTAAATTTAATGAATCAACTTACAATGTCGAGACCGGCCACTACCCCATGAACCCTGATCCTGGGCTCCTCTTCAAATGTCTTTCAACTTCTTTTCTTTGTATCTCTTCTTGCACAAGGATGGCTAAAGGGTTGGAACAATGGGAATATGCAATTGGGCAGAGTTTCTTTACTCTTATTCTCCTCCTCCAAATAGGACCCCAAACCCTTTTTTATAGGCTAGAAGAAGCTAGGTATTTGGACGAACCCTCGGCCATGCATGGTCGGGAGCTTCAGTTAACTCACCCAAAATTTGTGTGTTCCATCGACAACTTTCTTTTTTTCATGCTTTTGTTGGTCCATGTAGGTTGTTTGAGGATAGCTATCATGTACATGCATGCAGTAATAGAGTAGGGCGCATGGGACCTTATAAAAGAGGTTTTTTAAAGAGTTGTTCAACCGTGCTATGGAAAAGAAGGGATCTAAGATGGACTGATGCCAAGTAAGCATGTATGGTGAAAATTAGGGTTATAACAGATGCCCCCTAATGTGTGAGGTGAGAAGAGCATCTGATGGCTTAAATTCATTACCAATCTTTACTGATGTGCCAAACAAGTGAGCCCAAGGACCAGGAACCGGGAGGCACCGTTTGCAAAATAAAAAATGTCTCACCGAGGCAGGCATACCCATGCTCGGGATAAAATAGAATCATGGCTACCAATCAAATACACTGTAGATCCATGTCAAATAACTATATAAAGTGTATCCATGAACAATACATAGTGGAGCTACATCTCGAAATAAAAAAGATATACATATAGAGTATCCATCTTCTAAAAGCTGATACGGCCTGATGGTTGGAGATGAGATCATCAGAGCTCAAAAAACAACTTCAAAATATTCAAAACTCAGGTAGGAGTGTAATATGATTGTACGAATTCACTACCCAGAGATCTTTGACGGCTCGTCGGTCATGCACTAGAGAATCTTGATGATCAGACTGAAGGCTTCATTGATTTCAAACAAATACTTGATTGGACGTTCAAAATGGCCGATTATGAGGGAAAGAGACAAATTGCAGAGAAGCTGACTCAGGCTTAGTAGAAACTTCCCTTGGACAACAGCACGAAAAATGATGAGACTTAGGCAGCATGGAATTAATCATAAGTTTACGAAGCAAGAGGCAATGCAAACTCTCCATATGTTTGGAAGAATAACCAAACGGAGGAGGACACAACTCTATGTAGTGATAACAACTTCCTAAGGTCGTATTACATCCCATAGTTTGATGAACAAACAAACATATGTGATTTATCCAAGGGTGACTCATTATGCTGCCAATAAAGAAAATACTTTTCTCTTCCTCTTTTTGGGGTACATTTGATTTTTTTTTTGTCTTTTTCAATGATTTTGGAAAAAAAATAAAAGAATGTTACGTTACAATGGAGGAACAAGTGTTACAAACATACAAGTTCAAGGCGCAAGGACAATACTGATGTTTAGAATAATGATACTCGAGAAAAATCCTTCGGGGGCAAAGGGTGTTAAGACACAGAGGCAAAGTGCTACAACGCTTGCGTATAAGGTATGTTTTAGATGGTTCAGTTAGGAGCAACATGGAGCCAACATTTATATCAAACACACAGGTATGCAAACGTGGTTAACAAAACACACAATGGTAACATCCTTCGATGTAAGTTTAATGAGCTCAGAGAAGGCAAGCTCGGTAGTTTTTCATATTTAGAGAGTCTGAAAAAACATAAAAGGCGACTCCATTGGGGTACCTTTTCCAAAGATAGTCTAGTCGATTCAAAAAATGGGTAAACTAGCACCAACAAGACAACTATTCAAAACCATTTTAACGAGTGTGAGAAGGACAAGATCACTCGGCCATTTTTTCATGTTTAAGGAGTCTGAAAAAAGCTTAACTATGGACTCCGTAAGGAATGTTCTTCTGGACCAGTTTAACAAGTGTGAAAGAATAAGGTCACTCGACGATCTTTTAAATTTTAGGGAGTCTAAAAAGAGCTTAACTATGGACTCCATGGGAGTTCCTTCTTCGTAAATTTAGTCCCTCAGGCCCGAAAAAGGGATAAAATTATACCTGAGAGTACTCTTCTAGATAATTGAAGTTCCATAGAGTATACCTTTGTTCGTACAGTTGACCGTCCAGACTGAAAAAGGGGTAAACTACTGTCGGACAAACGTGACTTCAAATTTCAGTTTAACGAGCATGAAAGGCCACAAGATCACTCAGCAATCTTTTCATGTTTAGAGGGTCTGAAAAGGGCTTAAAAGAATACCCGTAGAGGTTAATTTTCTTAGTTAATCCGGATGATATCGAAAATCATAAGTGCAGTCTCCCCGGATGTTGCTTTCGGATCTCAAAGCAAGCTTGAAAAACAACAAAGTTAGCTCATGATCGACACTTTGTGGGTCGATGCTGGGTATCTCCTTGAGGGAGCAGTATGCTCTGACGAAAACATTGTCTATGATGCCAAGGGTTCTGGAGAGATTTATAGATACCATTTCAGTGATACTTGCCATATTACCCTCAGCATAAATAGCATGAGTAGCCAAAGGATTGATAGGACAAGACCTATCTCTAGTCATAGTCAAAGTGAATTCCCCTGCTTCAATTCTGCTTAACTCTGGGAGGAAGTATGATCTGTGATGAAGATCATCCCAGGGTTTGTCTGGACTAGTCATTGCTTCAATTACTGGTTCGTTGGAAAGCAAGACTAAGTCTAATGAATCAGTGTTAGCGAGAGAACCTTGAGCCCAAATAGGCTCTATAAGCATATCTAACTCTTGTGCAGGAGTTGGATCTGGGTTGGTTGAAGCTTCCTGGACTAAAGAGTACGCTACTTTAGCTGCGGACAAGGGCAAGGACATGCCCGAATGCCCTGTCTCCTCTATCGTGGCCGATGGGGAAGGAAGTATCCATGGATCAATGAAGTAAGTCATGTGAAATGATGAAACTTGGAAAATATCGACCTTATGGTGGTCGGATATGAACTTGACATCGCCTTGAGGGGGAAGGTAATTGAAGGTAGCCATCAAATATGGGCACAAACCAACCCCTACATTGACTATGCCTGGTTGAGGATTATCAATCACCGGGACCGTGGATGCCCCCAATGAAAGGTCAGGTCGGGAGAAAGACAATTGATTGATTGTCACAATCTGACCCTCGTGTGGAAACCACAAGACCCAAAAACCTGTAGCAACCACAGCTTGCATGGCATAAGTCCAAATCCTCCCTAACAAGAGGTTATAGTTGAGGGGTGCGTCGACTACTTCTACCTCGACACACACAGTCTTCCCTCCTAACTGCACGGGGAAAGAGGGAATGATACTGTGTGATCGGAATGAACGACCGTCGAAAGCAGTGAGGAGAGTAGGTGATGGAGACAAAACAGGCTGGCCAATGGTGTTCCAACATGCCAATGACATAACACATGTCGAGGTGCCCTCATCAACCACCGTGCAGAAGATATTTCGAGTAAAATTTTTCGTGGGATAAGCCACTACTATCTGAAATGCTATGTGGTAAGGTAGACGAGGTTTTATGTTGGTTGTATCCAGCATGATTGTACCCAGATTACAAGTCTCCGTAGTTCCTAAAGTGGTTAACAAGGCCTTCCTTTAGGAAGGGAAACTTTGGAGGACCTCCAAAGTGGACATCACATAAGGGGTTTGTGATAAATCTTCCACCACAGAATAGTTTTGGGTAGCCCTTGTGTTTGGGTTGTGAGAGACTTTTTTCAATGCACCTTTGGGGATGCGTGTCATTGTTTCACCCAACATATTCTCAATCTGTAGAGGAAGAGATGGGAGTTCAGCTTCTTTTCCCTTCTTAGAAGTTCTTGGTTTACTATAGTCATGCGCTCTAGTCAATATAAAATCATCACCCTTCACCATATATACATTCGCGGACGTGGGGTTGTTCGAAGATGGAGAGGGTCCTTGGCTGCCCCCTTTCGTGCTTGTAGAGGCTTGAGTTAGATTTATCCCATCTTGGAATGGATTGGTTAACACAGTAGGCTATTTCTGTGTCACAAAATTTTGGGCCTCTACAAGCTGGGGACAAAGGTGGGTCGGGTGGTCCTTCGCACAAAGTTTGCATGGATACCTCGAATCCTGTTTTTCAGTATTGTCTCCACCAACATTATCGGTGTGTTTCTTATCCCCCTTAGCCTTCATTCGTTGTTTTTTCTTTCATTCAGCCTGTTGGGTGGCCTTTGGATTAGTCGATTGCATTGTGTGTACATCCGACATTTTGGTAGGGGGAGCAACCAAAGCAGTAGTTTGGTTGGCCGCTGTGTGTTGTATAGACAATTGTTGCAACTGATTTGTTAGTTTCTCAGCGGGCTTTGTTTGTGCTGAACCAACAATACCATCGGCATGTGGTCTGTTAAGGTCCTAACCCGCGCATAGGTAGATCAATGTATTCGGATGTACTTTCGTGCTTGTAGAGGCTTGAGTTAGATTTATCCCATCTTGGAATGGATTGGTTAACACAGTAGGCTATTTCTGTGTCACAAAATTTTGGGCCTCTACAAGCTGGGGACAAAGGTGGGTCGGGTGGTCCTTCGCACAAAGTTTGCATGGATACCTCGAATCCTGTTTTTCAGT